>JAJPUD010011958.1:38116-51700 GCA_023553655.1 Myrmecobius fasciatus
ACCAAGTCAAGGAGTATAGAGGAAAAGGAAAAGATCCAGGACAGAAGAATGAGAAAAACTTATAATTATAAGTGATAACATCATTGAGGATCCAGAAAAGAAGACTAAGAAACTGGGAGAAAGTAATCTCCCCAAAACCTAGAGATAAAAGAGTATCAAATTAAAGAAGGTAATCACCATTGTCAAAGGATGAAGAAAAGTCAAACAAGAATGAAGGATTTGTTTTTGTATTTGTTAACTAAGAAATCTTCAGTAACTTTGGAGCGAGCAATTGTGGTGAAATGGTAAGGTTGGAAGCCAGATTAAAAGAGGTCAAGAAGACAATGGGAGGATAAAAGTAGAGGCACCTAATGCAGGTGGCCATTTTGAGGAGTTTTGCTACAAAGGATTTAAGAAATATAAGATTTTGTTTAGGGATGGAAGAATTAAGTCACAGTTTTTTTATTCAAGATGGGAGAGACATGAACATGTTTGTAGGAAGTAGAGAATGAGCCATTAGACAAAGAAATATTTAAGTTGGAATGGTAGAGGAAACAACTATTAGAGAAAATGGAATGGAATGGAATCACTTGAATGGATAAAGGAATTCTTTAGCCTTAATAAAGCCACTTCATCAAGTGAGAAAGTGAAGTGAATGAAGGAGGAAATAGTAACAGAAGATATATGAGTTATAGGAGATGGGGGTGAGGGAAGATGAGAGATATCATGGCAAATAGAATCATTTTTTTCTGAAGCAGAGATCTCAATTGAAAGAATGCGGGAAGAAAAAATCATGAAAGTTTAAAGCAGAGATGAAAACTTTTGCAAGTGTCACTGTGGATAATTGGATAATGAATTAATAAGGAGGTGTTGAAAGATTGCCTAGGAGCAGTGAGGACCTAGGTGAGGTTGTGTATCAAAAATCTGAAATGGTTCAAGTCCACTACAAATCCAGAATGGTTGCATGATTTTGTCTACTTTCATTCAGCACCATGCATGTAAAAATGAAGGTAGTAAATGGTGAGAGTGATATGAGACTGAGACTTATCAGGATGTAATCAGTGATACAATAAAGTGAAATAGGATTTATTCAATAAAGGAAGAAATTTGACAAATAATCATGTTGTATATTAAAGACTCTCAATAAGAGGGTAGAGTAATAAAGGAAAGAAAAATTGTGAGCCTACACTAAATTCATTGAGAAAAAAAACAATAATTGGGAATTCTGTAAACAACAGCAACCAGGATTTTATTTGGATGGTAAATATGAATTGTATGATCCTCAAAATGAAAGTTTCCTAAATGATGGAAGTATGTGGAGAACATGGAATGGAGACCAAGAAGCATCCCAGCTCTTTTCTTTATCCAGTGAATCAATGAGAATAAATGAAAATAAAGGATAGTGTAGCAAAGACTGGCCAGACATCATCTGTCATTGGGGAAGGAAGGTAGGTTTCAGTAACAGTTAATTGATGGAAGGAATGGGAGAGAAAATGATTAGGTATAAAGGAAAATTTGTTGTATGTGGAACAGGCATTCCAGAGAGCAAAGTAAAAGGACATAAAGTTAAAAAGAGATATTTACTTTTATTTCTTAGTGAACTTGTTACTCCCAAACATTATAGAATCGCCAAACCTTTGAGAATACCACAGATATGGTTTGACAAAATTATTAATTATATTATTATATAAAATATAGGACTATCCTGTGTAGTCCTGCCTTGGGACATTTTTCCCTGTAATACCTAAGGGATAACCATATTGAAATGTTGAGAAATATCTTACAGTTGGACATAGATGATATTAATATGTGGTTTTTAGCCAGGATGTGGCCTGCAAGGATCTTTATGTGTGGTTTATTTTAGTTTGACATCACTAGTCTAGGATTATTTTTGTGAGGCAGTTGGGTTAAAGAACTTGCCCAGGATCACACAGCAAACATGTGTTAAGTGTCTGAGGCAAACTCAGGTCCTCCTCACTTCAGAGCCAGTGCTTTATCCACTGCACCATCTAGCTGCCCCTTAACATCACTAATCTAGAAAAGAATACTATTGCATGGATTAAGAACCATTTGAATGGCCTTCCTCAAAAATAATCAACATTTTAATGTCAGACTAGAGGGTTGTATCATTCCAGAGCTCAGTCAGAAAGTAAAGGAGAGAGGTATAAAACTGCATGATCTTTTTAATGTTAAGTGGAATTAAAAGGAGATCCTGGCAACTAGGTACATTTTTATTGTTAGTTTTGATTGTCATCATACTTGCCTTATTTTCTGTCACTACATCAACTAGGGGAGAGGATTAGGAAGTAAGGATTTATCTTCTTGCTTATATGTGGAACATATAAAATAAGAGAATTCTAGAAAATTGTTTTTAAAATTCTATAGTCTTTCTCAGCTCCAAATCTGTGATCTTATGGTTCTATAATTCCAAATTCTGCCTTCTCCCACTATAAAAGCCTGTCTTACAACAATTGATGGTAGCTGAATGGGATTAATTTGCCTGCCTCTTAGCCCAGATTCCTCAATTTGATCTTAATGTTCAAACCATTGGTATTTGAAATTTCTATGTTATTGCCCATACCTTTTATCATTATAAGTGATGGCCATTTCTTTTATTGTCACAAAACCTCTTGAAATCTAATGATCATCTAGGATAAGCTGAGAAAGAAATTAATATTTCAAAGCAGTCACTGGCCCAAAGTGTCTGGTCAATTTGTGAGCCAGATATACTTTCTCATTTTTTTAATCTTGTGCCAAGACTTCTGTAATAACTGATTACTAACCTTGAATTGAGGATAGAACTAGTTATAGATTCTTCTCTGCCCTCTAGTTTCCATGAAGATCAATCTATAAACTCTTAATTTATTTACATTGTATTCTGTCCAAGATGGAGATAGATAAATGTCTTTAAGTTGAAGTAAGGATACATGATTTGTGAGGAATAAATAACATTTGTCCACTGCTCTCCCCCTTTCCTCTCACCATTCTGTATTACATTGCCATTATAGGTCTTAACAACCCATTCACATCCAAACAATGAGGGAAGAAAACATCACTAATGTCAATGAATTTATCCTTGTGGGTTTCCCAACTGCTATCTGGCTGCAAATTCTGCTCTTCATCCTCTTCCTTGGAAACTATCTATTTGTACTGATGGAGAATCTGGTCATCATCCTCACTGTCTGGGTCAATGGTTCCCTCCACAAGCCAATGTACTACTTCCTGGGTAGTATGTCATTTTTGGAGATATGGTACATTTCTGTCACTGTCCCAAAGATGCTAGTTGGATTTCTTCTTCATCCTAACACCATTTCCTTCCTGGGCTGCATGACTCAACTCTACTTCTTCATTTCATTGGTCTGCACAGAATGTGTGCTCCTGGCTTCCATGGCATATGACCGTTATGTAGCAATTTGCCATCCACTCCACTACCCAGTCATCATGACTACAGAACTCTGTATGCAGCTGATTACCAGCTCCTGGGTATGTGGCTTTTCTATTGCTGTAGCCAAAGTCTATTTCATCTCACGTGTCACCTTCTGTAGTAATAATGTCTTAAACCACTTTTTTTGTGATGTTTCTCCCGTCCTAAAACTGGCTTGCAGGAATTTTTCTACAGCTGAGACAGTGGACTTTAGTTTAGCCATTGTGATCCTTATATTCCCTTTCACAGCTACTGTTATCTCCTATGGCTTTATTATCTCTACTGTCCTGCGCATCCCTTCAGCTGCTGGACAGAGAAAAGCCTTCTCCACCTGTGCCTCCCACCTCACTGTAGTAGTCATCTATTACATGGCAGTTATCTTCATGTATGTTCGGCCTCGAGCCATTGCTTCCTTCAATTCCAACAAGTTGATTTCAGCCATATATGCAGTTCTTACACCTATGTTAAATCCCATCATCTACTGCCTGAGGAACCAAGAGGTCAAGGATGCTATCAGAAAGACTATAGTCAATGACTGGGTACTATTCTTGAGAGATTCCTTTTTTTGAAGAGACCCATTCATTTCTTGGCCCAACTGCTAGGCAAAAACCTAGAGATTATTTTCACAAGAGAGAATTATTTGCTACGTATATAGTAATGGGAAATTAGTCATCAGTTGAAAAATTATAAACTAAGTGATATTAAACGTTAAATATAAGAATATGTTTCAAAAATTATTTTCAATAAATAGGAGATAAGGTGCTTTACCAATATCCTTTATTAAGATGAGGTCTGATTGAATCAATAAATCACCCCACTTCCCTTAAGCAGATGAGTAAGCTTATCTATTGAATGACTTAAAGACATTGTATTAGCTGTGAAGAGTCCTTAATTTGAAATGAGTGAAAATCACCAAATGAAACAGCTAAACAGCAAATGTATTGGGATTTGCTGATGCAGTTCAGAATTTAGACATTCACTAGGTTGGGCAGAAAAGGGACAAAAGCATTTCTAGCCAATATTTAGGAGATAATTCTGTGAGGAATAGGAGATTAGTTTCTTTCTACTAAATATTTTTCTTTCCTAGTTTGACCAAATAAGAGAGTTGTAAACATTTAAGCAAAATCATAAAGCAAAATCTTATCAAAGAGACTCCTGAAAAACAAAGAAAAATTTAATATGATAATGTTGATTTTATAAAAGAAATGCAAGAAAAATCTGGGATGGTTAGGGCATTTTACATTAACAATTTGAATTAAGTTGTTATGGTTCAAGTTTCAAGTATAACGTTAAAGCCTGGAAAAATATTCTACTTCAAGACACAACTTTTGTCTTCTTGAAACATTATTTCTGTGGTTCAAAAAGCATTTTGCCATCTATAGACAGCTAATAGTACTAACCTAATATCTACATAGTATTTACTTTGTGTAATATATCTTTATAACACCAACATTTTCAAGATAATTTCCTATGGTTGTGAATAATGAAGTAACATAATTCCAGAATAATAAAAAATGAAGGAGATCCAAAGGACAATGGAAAGAAATTTGGTGGGTATAAGAAGACTACAGTATATTACCAACAATGACACTTTTGATCTGACTCTTGCATAATATGTCTCTTTTCTTTTTTCAATCATATGATCCTTTACTCCTCTTTGTGAACTTTGTTTCATTCTAATTGGACTAATAGATATTCTCTGAAATTATTTCACTCCTTCCTCCATGCATTTGTGCAATCTGCAATACATCACTTTATTACCTTTACTTCTTAAAAACCCTGTCTTCCATTAATATTCAGGTCAAGTGCTAACTTCTCAGCAAATCCTGAATCCTCTCTGTTGCTAATGTTTTCTCTCTCTTCATGACTTTGTTTTATATTAATTTATGAACACTATCCCTCCCCAGTAGAATGCAAACTCCTTAAGGACATGGGTTTGTTCCTTTTTGTCTTTGTATTCATTATTACTAGCACAATAAGAACTTTGTATCTTGCTGAATTGAACTTATTTGAAGTGAATTGCACATATAAGAGGTTATCAAAGGATGTTTAACATACACAAAAAAAGATGTGGACAGGTCACATATAAAAATCTTGCATTCTTAAATATTGAAAGGACCATAAGAAAGACTCCAGAATATTAGGTAGAATGACTATTAAACATTTACAAAAATACATGAACAAAAAATTATCACCATCATCATTATCATAACAGCATACATTTAGATAGTACATGGGTTTGCAAAGTGTTTTAGGTGTATTAACTCAATTGATTCTCCCAACAACCCTGGGAGCTACAAATTAATATTATCCCCATTTTACAGATAAAAAAAACTGAGGCACAGAGAAGTTCAGCGGCAGAATCACACAGCTAGTCAGTATCTCAGGCAGGATTCAAACTCGGGTCTTCCTCACACTAAATTGTATGCCTTACCTACTATACCAAATATCTCTCTGTTATGTAAGATTAGAAAGTTTCGATGAGTCATAAAATCCATCAACAGAAGGAATGCCCATATCAAAGAGATAATGACTCTTTCAGGGTATGATTATTGAAATTAAATGTAATCCTTTGGCATATTGTAATTATCATATATTTATTGATTATTCATGAATATGTTTCTATATCTTATTTCTATTCAATTTGACCGTCATTTACTCAGCATCTACTATGTGCCAAGGAGTAGAGATTCAAAGGCAGGAACAACATAGTATCTGCCTTATGCAGTTTGGATTGAATTGGATTGAATTCATGGAATATACATATAGGTAAGTATAAAATCTACTCAAAGATCCAATTAAGATGGGATAGAGCACTAAAACTGGACACAAAAGATTTTTTCCCTTATTTTTAAAAGTCAAACTACTTCACGATCACATAGTTAGTGGGAATTGTTGACTTAACTTAACTCTAAGATGTTAGAGTTTACACAGATATGTCTGGATGGCCATAAAGACTAGTATATGACTTTTAATTTGTTAGATAGAAACCATTCCCCTTGAGAAGAAAGAAATCAATTCTTTTTTTCCAACTCAGGTTAGACATGTAATAGACTTCTCTTATAGGAAAAAGACTACATTTCCCATAATGCTAGGCAAATTTAGATATATAATGCAAATTTAGAACATCTCTAATCTAAATGTTCATATGGATTATTTGTGCTTGGCTCATATTAGTCTAATCAGTCACAATCAGATGCACTATGTCTTGACCCCAACATAATGATGCTATTTTGGGTCCTTTTCAAGAACTAAAGGCAACCAACAACAATGGTGCATTTTCTTCACAACAAACGTCTATTTTATTTTAGATCATTACCCTCATTTTGCATAGAAAGAAAATGAGACTCAGAATTGTTAAGGCCCTTACCAAAAGTGATCAGATGTTAGGACCTATACTCAAACTCAGGTCTTTCTGGCAACTCTAATGCTCATTCCTTTATAGTGTTTTCATTCAATAGCAAGAAATGATAGTGACCCTTAGAAAGAAAAATCTTATATTGAAAACAAATAAATAAAATTGTAGTCTCTCAAACCATTAATAAAAATCTCTAATTACTGAAGTTGTTTCCAATAACCAATACAATAAACAAAATACACAGAGAAAAACACAGATGTAAATGAAAACATGTATCTAAGAGATAAAAAGTAATAAAATAAGAAATGAAATTGTATGACATAGAATGTTGATCAGTTCAATAAAGCAGACAGAGGACACTAGTTTGAGATGAATAAAATGATTATCTGTTAGTTCCATAAAAAATTTGGTTTGGTGATACATATTTGGAGATTTCAGACTTAAGGTCCAAGAAGAATTCTTAACATCTCAGAGATTCTCCATCTGCTAGCAAGCAAAAAGGTGGTTAGTACATGGCCCCCAAAAAAGAGAATGCCCTTGGGAATTCATTAAAATCCTAGGTGCTGGACAAGTCAATTTATAGTAACGTTACCTTAGTTGAGGGAATATTTTCCTCTGAGCCAAACCGAGCCACAGATCTAGACTGGATAGAAGGTATCTGTAGGAGCAGTGGAGATGATTCCCAAGGTATCAGGCACTGGCTCACTCCTTCCCAGAGGACCATGAGATTATTAATTAAAGGCTTTCCATTAGACCCCTCCATCTATTTATCTATTCCTCTTTCCACTCTTTTTGGCTTTCTCCTAACCCTTTTCAAAGATTTTAGACTCAAGAATCTGTTTTATTCTCACAGTGTTACTGGAAGGGTAGGCTTAAGGAGGAAAACTAGAGAAACCAATTTTGTTCCCCTGTGAAAGATAATAGTAAAGTGGAAAGGGGGCACCACTGCTACATAGGATCTTTGCTGCAGGTAAGAAGGGGCCACAGTTTCCCATTCATATTTACTGTATTCATAAGACAAATTACACCTGATTGATGAATGTGTTCCTGACTGTCAGATCTTAAAAATCCATCTTCCATTCATCTTGCTGGGAAAGAAATTGTTTTCCTCTCAAGTTTCTGTTTGGTGTTCTTAGGTTTTCAACCAACAGCAAAGCAGTTCATGTGTTTGGGGAATGGCATTGTTTTTCTATCAGAAGTAAATAAAGGGTTCTGTATTAGGCTTAAAGGAATTATAGGGGATTTTTTGTGTGTGTGTGTGTTGTGGTAAGGAAATAAGAAGATGTAGTAGACAGAAAAAGGAGAGACAATAATCCAAAATCTAATATTTATCTCAAATTAAAGAAAGGACTGATTGTTTATAAAAAGCCACTCATATTAAGAATGCCTATACGTTTCTTGAGGGCAAGAGGGATTTCATTTTGTCTATTTTCCAGCTTTTCCTACAATTCTTAGCATGTAGTACTCATTTAATAAAAGTTTATTGATTGATTTATCCATCCATATAATTCATATCCCTTTTAGGAAGGAGAAATCTTAGACAAAAGAGAGGACACAAATTATTCATTGGTTAAATTGGTCAGAGCTAGGAACAGAATTAACTCCTCCAAACTCAGCCATGATTCCTGAATTCTTCCTTTGTGCTACTTTAGTGAGCCATGTGCTATCATACCTCATCCTAACTTAGCTCACTCTACAAAATACCTAAGTGACATGATTGACAAAAAATTTTTATGATTTGACATCAGTTGCTTAAAGTGAAAACATGATCTTTGCAGATTTCTGAAAATCTGCTAGTAGCTTATGTCCATAAAAGCTTATCTTTCAATATTTGCTTATGTCCTACTAGGCTTTAGGTTTTCTCTAATAACCAAAAATAGTTCCAAGAAAGAACCTTCAGAAATCTGATACTATCTCTGTTGTGATGTAAATTTCTTAGCCATTTAAATCATCATGGACAGAGTTTTGCCTTGAGTAAAGTCTGGTATTTATGTGCATTATTTTAATTAGTTGTACAATAGGGAATAGGGAATTGGCAAAATGTGCACCAAAAAGATGGGGTTACATAAAGAATTTTTGCCTTTTCTCAGTGATGCTACTTAATGTCTGTGTAGTGTACCATGAACATACACATCTCTATCTTTTATTTCTACCTAGACTTGGGGTGTTAAGACCTGTCATTTTATGTCTTATTTCTGATTAAATGAAGAAAACTCCCTGGTTCTCTCCCATTCAGGCCAGATAGAGAAAGTATCAGAGAAATGCTTCTTTAATCAACAAAAAGCCACTTCCTTAATCTCCCTGGCCTCCAAACATCCTTTGCTATATGCCTGGGATGGAAGGAACCTTTGTTGTTATTCAGTAGTGTTAAACTCCTAATGATACCCTAATGGGATTTTCTAGGCGAAAATTCTGAGTGGTTTGCCATTTCCTTCTCCAGTGGATTTAAACAGAAATTAAGTGACTTGACCAACGTCACACAGGTAATACATGTTGGATATGGAATTTGTACCCAAATCTTTTCACTTCAGAGACAATGATCTTTGCGCTTTATCATGTTGACCATATCATATACTGGGGCAGATTTCAGAGAAAAGAAAGAGGGTCTATCAAGGACTGATTTTTAGGGAAATGATATGTAAAATATCGTTTCCCAGTATCTCCCTTTACCTTAGAATCTAATGTATTTCTTATTGAGGATTTATGCTATATATGGCCTTGAAATTCATTCCCAAAAATAATTTTATAAGATTTCATCTCATAATAGGATTTCTTAGTCATGTTACTTAATAAGTTGTGGATCACTGAAACAAGGCTCCAAACTTAAGTAATGTCATCCATTTAGCAACAGAATAAGTCAATAAACTTCATATACCCAAGTGCTACAATGGAGAGAAGTATTAGAGTTAGAGTCCAAAGACTTGGTTATAAATCCTGGTTTTGCAACTCAAGAACAGATCTTGGATATTATTTCATTAAGCACTCTCATTTTACAGATGAGGAAGTGAGGTATGAAGAAAATTAGTTGACAAGTCAGGCCTATGATTTGTACTGAGATTCCCCATCTCCTCTGATTTCAAATTCACTTCTATTTTGATCACACTAAGATGCCTCTTCACTTCCATTGTGATTTTGAACTAATTATTTAAACTTTCTGCTATCTAGCTTCCTAATCTATAACATGAGAACATCGGTCTTCGGTCTACATGTCTCTTATTTAGCCCTTATAAATCAATAATCTTAAGAGTAGGATAAGACAACAATTTAAAATAAAATTGCAATAATACAGAACATAGCAGTCATATCCAGGCACTTATACATTCTTTCATTTCATTCTCACTTCCTCTTTCCAATTTTCCAGTCTCAACATTCATTCAAATATATACCATCACATCATTCACCTTCAGTTTCACTACCATCATTACCACGATCATCTATGCATCAGCATAGAATCCATTGTATCAGGGAAAATTTACTATTAGACTTGACTAATATCCCAAGAAACAAGGTTGACTTTTTTGGACTTCAAAGAAAATATCTTGAATAATGTATATTTCAGAGCTATTTGGGAGAGGAATAGGACAGTGACTAACTCAAATATGTCTAAAAAAGAATATTCAAGATAATGAGTAGACTAGATACCCTGATTTATGAGGATCAGCTGAAGGAAATGAAAATGTTTTGCTTGGAGAGAAAGTTTGAAGGGACATTAGAGTTATTGTCGGGTATCTGAAGTATTGTCACAACAAAGAAGGATTAACAAAGGATTAACTTTGTCCTTTTTTTTGTCTTGAGCATAAGAACCAATTCTGGAAAGCAAAAACTAGGAAAAATTTTGTTCAATATAAATAAAAATGGCAATAATTATAGCTGTTCAAAAAGGAAATGGACTGTTTTAGGAGATAGTGAGTCTCTTGTCTCTGGAAGTCTTCAAATATTAGGTGATCAAATGTTAGGTGAGATATGGAGGAGAATATTAGTCAATTATGCATTGACTAAAATGTCTTACAATGTTCCTTAATACTCAGAGATTTTATTAGGATAAATTCATTCCATCCTTTGGAATCTATTTCAGTCTCCATAATAGAGAGTGTAGACCATCAAATTCTATTCCTAATCATCAAAGATGACAATTATCAGCTAGTGTTAATGTTTACTGTTGCTACTAACAAGTTATTCCTAACACTACTTTAAGAACTTAAGTTTTTTATACTTCTGTTACATTCCAGATACTCTTAATTCTGATTATATGAGTCATTTTCTGGAATTGTTTATGAAACTGCTTCATGTTCCTATTTTGGTTCTCTCAGAAAGTGTTCATCATCGTTATAATCTAAACAAAAATCTTACAGTCTAACAGATTAAGGTAAGACACATGCAAATAGGAAGGATATAAGTTAAAATGTAATAGTCATAAAGAAGATTAACCAAGATGATGTAAAAAATATCTGGAAAGCAAAATTATTTTCAGTCTCAAAGAGGTGGGAGATATTGGAAGATTCCATAAAATACTGGAGATCTAAATTGAATCTTAAAGGAAAAGTCAACCAGATAGTCAATTTATTTATTTATTTTGCTGAGGCAATTGGGGTTAAGTGACTTGCCCAGGATCACACAGCTAGGAAGTGTCTGAGATCACATTTGAACTCAGGTCCTCCTGACTTCAGGGCTGGTGCTCTATCCACTCCACCACCTAGCTGCCCCAGATAGTCAATTTATTAACTTCTTACTATATGCCAGTCACTGTGTAAAGCTCTGGGAATAGAAGAAAAGATTAAAGAAAAGGAAGTCCTGCCTCAAGGAGCTCACAGTCTAATGGAAAAAACAAAAACATGGAAACAATTATGCACAAATAACATATATACCAGATAAACTGGAGATAATCATCAGAGGGAGGCACTAAACTAAGATAAAGTATTTGAAGTAGAAGAGAGATAATATATTTTAGCAACTATCAATAGCATATTAAAATTTATGCATATAGGAGACATCAGGATGCCATTAGTTTGGCAATTGGAATCCAGTTTGGTTATAAAGGAGAGAATAAGAACAAGTATTACAAAGGGAAATTGAAGTCAAATTGCAGATGGAGTTAATGAAATGACTAGGAGTTCATATTTTATTTTATAAACAACAGAGAAATACAAATATTTTTGATTAGGGAGTGATATGGTTATCCCTGTATGTTGAAGAGATTGTTTTGGCAGGGAAGAATATAATGAATTGGAAAAAAGGAGAGAGTGATACAGAGAGACCTAAAAGAGATTAGTATTATAGTCTATATGAGAGGTGATTAAATCAAGAAGCTGGATAATGACTTTTTAACTTTCTTGCCCCATTCTTGGAGATTCCTGAATTGCAACTTTTCTATTAGCTTTACTAACACTCCTCAGATTTTCTTATTTCCATCAAAGGTAAGTCCCTGCCCTCCTGGGTTTCCCATCCTCTAGACTGCATTAATCTAGCAACATTCTTCCACCAGCACCAGAAATAAATTTGCCCTTCAGGAACTATCCTATTTCCAAGGTGTGAGAATTAATGGTAACAACTTTCCTCCTGATGGTGGTGGTTGTTGTCCTTTATTCTAGAAAAGAACCAAAATGATATCACTTTGCTAGAATAGAGTGTGTCCAACAGTCACTGACCAGATCAGAATGCTCTGCCACGGGACAAATAGTCTATATCTGCTGGGAGCATGCTGGGAGCCAAGGACCCTGCATGGAATGACAAGGTCTCCACAGGGTCTTGACCCTCATGTATTCAAGGCAACATGAAGGAGCCCCTACAGAACTAAGCATTCAGGGATACATTTGGTTAATGATTATCCGCTTAATTTCTATCCTAGGTGTTCTTAGCATAGCTGTATGTATATACCCATCCATCATAATGAGGTGAGCACGAAGCCCTTCACCCCCAAAAAAGCCCCTTTGTACTTTCTGCCTAAACATGAAAGGTTTCTTTACTAGTGAAGCATTAAACAAACTTAGAGACTGGGAAACTTGGGAAATTGATAGCTTTCCCCAAAAACTCTAAAAGAAATCTCCAGTTACTCCCTCTTGTTTGAAACAATTCCAAATTCAATCAACCTGGCCCTTCACTCCCCTAAACAGAGCTTACATAAATAATGATATGATGAAAAGAACAGTAAACATCAGTGATAGATGGACACATTGGTAGCAAGTAAGTCATGGGAAAAAAGTAAGAGAAGTAGGCCATGCATGGTTTACTGACCCCTACACAAAAACAAGCTATTGTATGAGTGATTAATAAATGGGCTGAGGGAAATAAGTTCTTGAGAAAAAAAATTTTTCTATTCTAAAAAAATCTTATGACCATGTTAAAAATTAAAAAGCATTGTATAAGTCTTGGAATAACTAAATGTGACATTTTTAGAGAAACTCATGTTCTGCCATACATGACGTGATGACCACAAGGTACATTTATCTTTAGTTAAAGTTTCACTATTGTTATATTATTCGATGAATTTATTCTGTACATTCTTTTTTTCTAAGAAGCATTGCACCTGGGGTCCTGGGAATTTCTGGGCCCCAAGAAAATTTTGTAATCCTAGCCAAATAATTGTCCTATCTCTAATCAACCCTAACTTTGTAAGACTATAAAAATCACAAGCTTTCTTGAATAATTTGAACAAGCTTTTGCCAATAAATTGAACTTGATGACCAAGCCATAGAGTGTGCAGTCTCTTGTTCCCCTTTGCCTACTCCTAGTTCCCGGCGGAGGCTGAACTTCTGCACATATCCCCAACCCTGCATGCCTCCAGGATATTAAAGACTCCTGGATATAAAGAGCTATGCAAAAAAAA
>JAJPUD010011959.1:0-51700 GCA_023553655.1 Myrmecobius fasciatus
TTTTTTTTTTTGTCCTTGTATCTTTTGTACTCTAGAAGGAAGCTTGCATATAGTAAACACAATGAATAATCAATGAATTGAATTGAATGACCTTGATCTCTTACTCCACCTTCAGATCAATATCTCTAACTGAATATTTAACTGGTATTTTAAATTTGACTTACCCAAAATTGATGTTAATTTCTCCCCAAATCTACTCTTTCTTTACTATTTGTTAGCACTTTTATCCCAGACAAATGGATGGGGTCTTATCATTTTCCCAATCTGTTTTATTTTTACCTAGACATTTACTCAAACATATGTCTGAAACTTTAGTTGTATAACAGAGAATACAGTAATAGCTTTAATTTTTTTTTCCTAACTCATTTCATATTTTCTTATTTATGAAATTCTTTCAATTATACATAATACTTTTTGCATTCATTTCTTTTATTCCATTCATACTCTCTGCTCTAGGCTATTGCGATGCTTTATCACATCTCCACTCTTCTCTCAAGTGCCTTCCCCACTTCCTTAGTCATCGTTCTATTTTCAGACATTCTTCTCATGCATTGATTGATTCATATTACTCTCTGCTCAGAACCCTTCTATGGTCTACCAAGAAAAGTTCATATTCATTTCTGATGGGTGAGTTCCTCCTGGAACTACCATTTTAAGAAAGTATCCAGATCAGCAATGTTTGTTTTTTCATTCTTCTCTGGGCTCCACCATGCCCTTGTGATTTTCTTTCATGATTCTCTATCATGCCCTGGCCCCTCTAAAATGATCCTTCAGCCTTCTGATCAGGGAAGATCACTCTATCCCTGTAGCCCTTCATCTGATTGGTCAATTCCCTTTCCAAGCAAGGAAAAGCTCAGACCAACCAAATTCATGCATTCATTCCTATCTGGACTCTGCTTCTACTCTATGGATTTTTTTTCTTCATCATGTCCCAGATCCTATAGAGCCTCACTCTACTTTCTATTGTTATTTTTTAAATGTTTTATATTTTCTTTAAAGTTCAACTTAATATCAGGAAGTCTACCCTGGCTTCTACAAATTAGTAATGGATTTTTCCCATTTAGATCTCACATTATGTTTTGACCTCATGTATAAGCTTGTATATGTCTCCTATTCTCTTAGATTATAAACTCTCTGAGAATGGGGAAGATACCTTATTGTGTCTCCCTGGTGTCTTAGCACAGTGATCTGGGACATTGATACTTAGCATCTTTAATTGAATTGAATTGGACTAGTTCTAAATTCTAATGGTGATCTTTTAATAAAAGTACCTGATCTTTCTAATTTAACCAAATGCCATACTTCTCATTGTAGGAATTTTAGGGGATTTAAAGGGAAAAGAGAGAGCTATATAGGATACTGTGTCATTCAGGACTAGTTGGTTGAACAATAATAATGATAATATCTAATATTTAAATAATGCAACAATAGCTAGCTATTTTTGTAGCTCTTCAGAGTTTGCAAAGTACTTTACAAATATATCCCTGTCTGATCCTCACAACAGCCCTGTGAGGTAAATGATATTGTAATCCCCATTTTATAGATGAGGAAACTAAAGCAAAGAGAGATTAGTGACAGGTTAAGTGACTTGCCAAAGCCACACTTCTGATGAGCATCTGAGACCAGATTTAAACTCAGGACTTCCTTACTCAAGGCACATCTCACTATCTACTGTGTCACCTAGATATTGAAAAAAAGTGGGCGTGTTTAGCTAGGAGACTAATTGTCTGTTTTTAAGTACTTGAAAGGCTGTCATGTAAAAGAAAGATTCTTTTGCCTGGCCTCAGAGGGTAGACTTAAGAACAGTGAGTTATAGAGTAATAGAATTTGACTCTTTTTAAAAAATCCTTCTGGGTAGTGCTGTCCAAAAGGGGGAAGTGCTGCCTTGGAAGGTTGGGAAAAGACCTTATCACTGGAGGTTTCCAAGTAGAATCAGGCAAGGATATTGATGAAGTTGAACTAGACAGTTTTGGAATTGTCCCTTCTAGTCTTGAGATTTTATGACTTTGGTATACTTAGGACTAGGGAAAAAACACACTTATATTGGGCCGAGGCAGAACAAGTTTGAGTGTTAGATTTATAAAGCATCTTCCATGGAAAGGATTTAAGGAGAAATAATTACAAATGTCTGATTTATAATTCAATTCTGTCATGGACCAAAAGGGTCCTGCTTTTGCAGTTTCAAGAATGACTCAATATTTATCCTTTACATTGTTGCTCTGTTACATCTGTTTAGTGTTATATAGTCTATAAATGACTTTCAAATACATTTGATGTGACATTGACAAGGATTATTATGCACATTTTAATAGATCCATGTTGCCTAGTGTATTTTTTTTCTTTAATAATTATCTATCTTAAGTAATCTTCCCCTCAAAGGAAATAAAAAATGTTTATATTTTATTGCATTGATTTGATTTTGTTTGTTTGTTTTTAGGTAACTGGAGGTTCTAGTGGCATTGGAAAATGTATTGCAATTGAGTGTTATAAGCAAGGAGCGTTCATAACCCTGGTTGCAAGAAATGAGGTAAAATTCATTTGTTATTTTAAATTTAGTGATTATCTCACAAGTTTTACAGGGTGAACCTTGATGTACGTTTGCTAAAAATGACTTTTATATCCACAAGTGTGGTCTGCTGTGGGACTACCAATGATCTAACATGGTTGGTGGGCTCACTTTTATACTTTGAATGTTTATAGGATGAGAGCCAATAATACATTTTGTTATGACATGAATTAATAATTTTAATAGGGTCCCATGGCTTGTAATAAGCACAGCCAGGACCAAAATAACTCATCTATCTTTTTTCTTGCTGTGTTTGGCATCCCACACATGCTACTTGTATATCTATATAGAATATGAGAGTTATATAATGTATTAAACCTTTGTCTTATATCCTCAAATCAGTTGTGTATAGTCAGATCATTGAATGAATTTGAGAAAAAGATGACAGGGTACAACTGACACAACTTAACCTTGAACTTTTTAAGCAAAGAATTGATAATCAAATGTGAACTGGACAGTGGAATTGACACTGACACTGATTACATTTTTATTAAAAAATTTAATCAATGTAAATTAATTGCCACAATTAGGAGATCAAAAGCACCTGCCAGACATCTTAGCAAACATCTGTGTTGCTTCTCAATCAAAGAGAGATGACTATTAAATGCAATACTCATTTGTAAACTTATTTATAAATTAATTTGTAAACTCATTTACAACCTCATTTGCAAAATCTCATGAAGAAGGATAAAAGACACTTATAAGCAATAACCCAAAGCAGAGAAAAATAATTTAGAGAATAAAACAAGTTGAAAACAACACCACTACCACCTTGGCAATATATCTAACCAAGCAAGTCATTTGAAGTGTTTTTGAGGATGAAAATGAAAGGAATAAAACAAAGAAGAAAAATTGAGAAATTTGTAAAGGTCATGATAACAAAATGTTTTCTCAGTCAGAGACAATAAACCTTCTACACTAGGATCCCAATGTCACAATTCTGCTATGTATATGGAGGGGATAGAAATGGTACTAAAAATTACAAAGATGGGGGAAATAATCAGATTTAACCTGGCATCTACAAGAGGAAATCCATGCTGGAAATTACACAGTTGTAAGCATGTTGAAGGACTACTGCAATGAACTAGGAGATAACAAAGGTATGGGAGGAAAATCTTGTTTCTTATTAATGTTGGAAAAGAAGATTGAGAAAGCATCAATAAATTTTCTACCTCTCTGTGCATCAACAGAAAGTCTTTTAGTCATGTAAGTAGGAACTGAGAACATCTTATCAATATGGAATAAGCTGGCTTCTTCAAATGCTACTTAACATCTTTGCTTATGCTTATGCTTATGAAAGATCTAGAGATTATAAGATCCAATGTGCCTACTACTTGTTGATTGAGAAAACTATCCATAGTATGTTCCCTAATTGTGGGTGTACTCCAGAGTTCTATCTTGTGTCTTCTTTTCTCTATTTTTTCTCTTGATAACCTCTTCAACTATCATGGTGTTAATTGTTATCTCTATGTAGATAACTCTTTTCTCTCTCACACACACAAATAAAATATAGAAAGTATAAATGTATATAACTATATAATTTTATAAATATACATGCATATATATATATACACCTTGTGAATATGTACACAGATGTAAATATGTGAATATATGTATATCATATATATATATATATATATACAAACCTACATAACATAATATATAATATAAAATAATGATATAAAGAAAGGGAATAAATACTTATATAATGTCTACTATGTGTCAGGCAGTATACTAAGCACTTTACACATATTATCTCATTTGATCCTCATGATAATTCTGTGAAGTAGGTACTATTATTATCCCCATTTCACAGTTGAGAAAAACCAAGGCAGAAGTCAAGTGACTTGGCCAGGGTTATATAACTAGTTAGTACCAGAAGCCAGCTTTTAACTTAGGTCTCCTTACCTCCAGACCCAGTACTTTTAACTATTTTGCCCCAGTTTTTCCTCAGAGCTTACTATCATCTATTAGGTATTTCAAATTGAATCTCCCAAAGAAATCTAAAGCTCAACCTGTGGGAAATTGAACTCATTATCATTCTCCTGACTTTGCCCCCATAACTTGGCTGCCTTTTCCCTTCACCCTTGTCATTCCCTTTTTCCCATTTGCTGAGTTCTTCCTGGGATATCCATTTCGAGGAAGGGTCTAGACTATTTATCCTTCATTGTCTGGATTTTGCCCCAAGCTTCAGGGGCTTTCTCTTCCCCCTGAAGCCTTCTTCTTCCATTAGTTAGTTCTTTAGAGAACCTCAATTTTGAGGAAGGATTCTGCTTTCTCTCCACTTTGCCATTATTCCCTTTATACAGTTACATCTCTTCCCTCTCACTCATCCCTATTGTCTAGAGATATCACATCTGACATGTACTAAGTGCTTAACATTGACTTGAGTTTCCCCCACAAATTCTTCCCTTTTCTGAACTTCCCTACTGGTCAAAGTCCCTTCCATGCTTTTGATCTTACAAATTTATGCCCTTGATAGTCCTGGGTTCCTCACTTTACCTTATCCCCCCATATCTAATCAGTGGCCAAATATTGTTGACTCCTTTTCTCCACTCACACAACTATCTCCTTAAGGCAGGCCCTCATCAACTCTCTCTCTTATTAGAAGCAAGTCTTCTTGCATCATCTTACATACTGTTGCCAAAGTGACCATGCCCCTTGTTTTCAGGTTAAATTTCAGGGACTTTCCTTTATCTCTAGAATAAAATATAAACTATTAACTTTAGTTTTTAAAATCTTTCATAGTCTGGCCCCCATGCATTTGCCCAGCTTTGGTGGAAATTAGCTTCCTCTCTCTTCCTCACACAAGACAATAAATCTCCCTTCTATACAACTTTTCTGTCCCAACCCTGAAATGTGCTTCTTCCTTAGCTCTGTCTCTGTCTTTAAGTTATTACTCAAGTGTCATCTTCTTCATGAAACCTTTCCTAATTGCCAATGCCTTCCTCGCCACCTAGATGGCACAGTAGATAGAGTGCTGGGTCTGGGGCCAAGAAGACCTGGGTTCAGATTTTACTAGTTTACTCAGTTTACTATAAAATGGGTATGATCGTACCACTTTGCAGGGTTGTTTTGAGAATTAAACAAGGTATTTTTTAAAGTACTTAGCACAGTACTTGGCACATAGTGGATATTTAACAAATGCTTGTTTCCTAAAGTAGAGACTCATCAATTAGAGAATGGTTAAACCAAATAATGGTACATGAACATAATGGAATATTATTGTGCTTTAAGAAAAGATGTATGTGGTGAGTACAAAGAAGTATGGAAAGATCTAAGTGAAATGATGCAGAGTAAAGTAAGCAGAACCAAGAAAATTATATCCTTGGGAACTACAATAATGGAAATGAATATACATAAAAAAGTGAATATAAGATCATACAGAACTCAAATGAAGAGATATGAGAGGACACACGTGCAATCCACTCCTTTATGAAGCTGGAAGGTCCACAAGTGTTACACATTGCATATATTTTCAGATTTTTTTCAGAACATATATATATATATATGTATATATATATCAATTGTACTGTTTTTCCCCTGCTCTAAAGACACTATTTGTTGTATGGAATGACTTTCTGGGAGGAAGGATGATGTAAGAAATAGAAAATATTGATAAAAACTTAATTTTAAAAAATTTAAATTTTAAAATGCTTGCTTCCTCTCTTCCTTTCTTCCCTCCTTTCCTTCTTCCCTTCTTTCCTACCTTTCTCCCTCCATCCTTCTTTCCCTCTCTCCTTCCAAGCTTTCTTGTATTTACTTATATGTATTATATTTCTACTTCATTTTATATTGATGCTGTACTTATTTTCCCCCCATTAGAATGTGAATGGGAATTGTTTCATTCATTGTAATTGTAACCCCTGAGCATAGCACAGTATCTGGTAAACAAAAGGAACTTAATAAACACTTGTTGATTGATAGAAGAAAATGCCGCTTTACAGGCTTTTTTTTTTTTACAACAAAATATCTCCTATCCATCAAAATCATTCAAGATTCCTTGAAAGATGTAACAGAAATAACCCTGTGATAATATACGTTAGGCAAGGCATAAAGCAGGGAAGTATATGCTTGCTAGTGATGCTCATTTTTGTGATAGAAGAAATCCAGTTCAGTGTCCAAGCTAAAGAGGGATTTTCTATGAATGTGGCCATATTCCAAAGCTTCTGTTTTCAGGCATTGTTCATCCTTTGTTCTTAAAGTAGACCAATGACATCAGGAAATTGATGTCTTGACTTGCAAGTCAATTTTATTTACATGAGGCCAAGCTGTGCAAAATCATCAGCCTCATTGTCCTTCAGAGCCTTTCAGGTCCAGTGGCAAGACATCAAGATGACTGATTTTCAGGTAACTTTTCACTGATTGAATCAAGTTTTAGAGAGAGTTACCTGTCCATCCTTACAAAAAAAAAGTTACCTGGTCTATTTCCCAGATTACAATTTCCTATCACATAAAAGAAGTATAATCTTATAAATTTGCAATATAAAGAAACCATATTTACCCTAAAGGAAATAATATGAAATTCACATATACCTTTTCAAATTGACTTTGCAAATTATTGTTTTCTACAGGGGTGTGTGGGGGAGAGACAGACAGACAGACAGACAGACAGAACAGTACAACAGGGAGAAGAAAGATGGTTTGGATTGTCTTTCAGGAAATTATAAAACTTTTTTATTGATCCCAGAACTTCCCATGAAAGCATACATTTTAAAATACTGTGTTGCTAGGTGGCAATTAGGCATGTAATATAACAGTCTATGAAGAAGACAAAATGAATCTTACACAGGGGCAATGGTGAGCTTATGGAAGGCATGAGCAAGTGGTACTTTAATCAGTGTGAAGCTGTCAGTTATCAAAGAATCATATGGGAGTTGATGGGCTATTTATGTGAAAGATCAAGGATTGACAAATGCACACAGTATTCTTCTGTTATCTAACTATGCTAGGAGATAGTGAGAAAATCCTGTCGTACTTTGCCTTGGTTGATGCCTTGGAGTGTGAACTTATAGGAGGACAGAGGCAAGAGTCACACAAGATTGCCAGCTATGTAGAGATTGTGATCTGTATCATGAAAGGAAATTTCCAAAACTATTAGATCCCAGATCCATTTGAGTTGGAGAGTATTCTCATTATCTATTAATGGCTATTTCACCAATTGCCCTGTAGCCATAAAACAATAATTTACAAAGTCAGTTTGAAAAGAGGTATGTGAATTTCTTATTATTTCCTTTAGGGTACCTAAAGTTAAAATATATGGTTTCTTTATATTGCAAACTTATAAGAGTATACTTCTTTTATGTGATAGGAAATTATAAGATTGATCCAACCATTCTGGAAAGTAGTTTCAAATAATGCTAAAAAAAATGACTTAAATATCAATACAGTTTGGCCTAAAAATTTTTCTTCCAGTATTCAAATAATGCTAAAAAAAAAAAAATGACTTAAATATCAGTACTATTTGGCCCAGAGATTTTTCTTTAAGATTTTCTGAGAACATCAAAAGATACAAAGTTAGATTCAAAATATAGAATTATAAGTTTATAACCATAGTAATTTGAGCAGTACAAAGTGACAATATGTTTGCATTTGTGTCTTTACATAATGAAATAGAACTGATTTAAATATTCATATGCAAGATGTTCACTCATCATTTAATACTATAATTCAAACTTTTAAAAAAACTTATTTTTCTTATTTATGCTCTCATAAATTGGTGCCTATAGTTAAACGGATTGACACTTCCTATAGATATAACCAGCAAGATGTCATTAATTGGATCCATGAAAAAATTGGGGTCAGGAAGTAGGGTTTGGAAATGACAGTCCTTGAGAAACAATCATAAATGAGGGAATAGGTTAAGTCAAATTTTCTTAAACTGTATATCATGACTCCATATAGGATTGTATAACTCAACGTAGAGGTTGTGAAATTATGATTTATTATCAGTAAATGTTTGATTCATATACCTATTTTATATACCTATATACCGGGGGTCATGTAAAATTTTCTCAGGTGCAAAGGGGTCATGAGTAGAAAGAAGTTTAAGAAGTCCTGGGATTAAATGACATTCTGTTGAGATTACAGATCATTTTAGAGACCCGGTTATAATGTGCTAGTTATGATATGTACTTCTCTAAGTTTTTTTTTTCCCTACTGTTTAATAAATGTTTATATTATAAGTTACTTCCTCTCTCACCAAGGAATAAAATAAAGCACCCAAACTAATTGCTTTCCATTGATTTCAGAACAAGTTGCTCCAGGCAAAGAAAGAAATTGAAAAACACTCTATTAATGACAAACAGGTAAATTACTTCCCTGTACCCATTTTATGTACTAATCAGGCTGGCCCAAGGTAAAAGTATGGCTTCAACTACCAATACATACCTATAAGTTTATAGAATTTTTTCTAATTAAAGTGCTTGTTAGACTTTTAATGTGGCTGAAATTCTTTTTAGTTGCTTTGGAACTGAAATCATTAACAGAAAACACATATAGACAGAAACATAGATCTTTAGATAACAATTTCAGACAGGAAAGACATTTTTCCAAGCAAGCTCAGTTGAATGAATGACCATACAAACTCCTGTGGGGCAAGTGGCAAGAAATGCCTTCTTTTTACTGTATATCTTGGTCATATCTGTGCTTGTATAGGAGGAATTTTAGAATTTAGAATGTCTCTCTAAATAGGCCAGACCCTTGGAAGTTGGCTTCTAAAAACTTTGAATATATACTTTTTTCCCCCAAGGTGAGGTTAAACTTTAACTTTTCAGAAAAAAGAGTTAAGATTGAAGTTTTTTGGTGCTTAGTGAATTCCTTTTCTAGGTACCATCCTACGTATATCTGTTTTACCCTAGCCAGTGATCTTCCCTCCTTTCTTTTTTTCTCTTTCCTTACTTAAACTTCATCATGCACTTATGTTGTGTCTAGTGCTTTCCTCCACTCACGTCCTGAGTACAATGCAGTGAAGTACTGAAAGAGATGCTCTATCTCAGGGGTCACCCTCTGGTTTATTCAGACTCTCTTATGGCTTTGATGTGCAAGCACTTGAAAAGTTGTGAGCTTTGGGCAGAATATGACTCTTTTGGTATATAAGTAGCCAGAAAACTTCCTGTCCTTCTCCAGCCATGTCATATGGCATTTGTGACCAAGATGGGGACGGGTTTGGTTAGAAGGTACTTTGGAGAGGATATATGCCAGAAGATATAGATATATCTCCTGCTCCAACATATCTTCCCCATCTATCCCTATGTTCTTTGCTAGGAGCTACTAAAGCACTCTTATCCCCCTTATCAGTTGAAATACTTCAAATGAGAAATAAGAGTATCTCTTTATTAATAAGTGTAAGCTTATTGAGGGAAGGGGTCATTTCATGTTTGCCTTTGTATTCCCAGCACATGGCACAGTGCTTTGCAGATGGGTATTACTGATTGCCACAGGCTTAGATGGTTTCCTGGGGCCACTGGAAAGTAAAATGACTAGTTTTTATTCATACAAACCAGCTAGGTCTTCCTCACTTCAAGACCATTCTTTTATCCATTTTTGGACTTTTGTTTCTTGCTTTGCACATAGTAAGTTTTAACAAATTTTTCTTGTTGGATTAGTAGGTCTAAGATAGGGCTCCTACCAGGAATCCTGATGTATAGAATGGGAACCTTTTCCCTCAATATGCTTTTATTTCACTAAATTTTTTTCAATTACATGTAAAAAATATAATATTCACTTAAAAAATTGGGTTCCAAATTCTTTTCCTCCCTCTCCCCTATCTCCTCTTCTTGAGATGACAAACAATTTGATATAGCTTATGTTATGCAAAACATATTTGTATTAGCCATGTTGAAAAAGAAAATACACTCCTTAGGTTCTTCCCCCCCTCCCCCCCGAGAAGAATAAAGTAGAAATAGTATACTTCAATCTGCATTCAGCCTCCATAAGTTCTTTTTCTGGAGATGGATAGCATTTTTTTTTTATCATAAGACTATGAAACTTTCATAGTAAAGTCCCCGTGACTTCACACTTGACCACACTGCCTCCTTTCCTAATTCAAACTGGTTTGGAACTAAGATGCTTGTGGGTTGTGGTGAGATGCTACTTACCTAACTCTTGGTTCCTCTGAATTTGATGTTTAGCTTCTGATTTGAAACCATAGCTTCTTGATCACAAAGCAATCATTGAAAGATACAGTATTGCTAAGGTTTTATTATTTTGAACACATTGTTTTCTGCCTGTTTTTTCTGGAAGCAAATAAATACTTTGTTAGCTCACTCCAAATACATTGCTCATCCTCGAATTTGGAAATCTCATTGGATTTGAATAAGGAAAAATTGCCTCTTTTTCCCCCAAGTATGTTTAAAGGTAATTTTCAACATTAATTTTTATAAGATTTTGAGATTAAATTTTTTTCTCCTTCCTCCCAACCCCTCTCCCCAAGATCTGATATAGATCATACATGTGCAATCATGTAAACATGTTTGCATATTAAGGATTTGCCTCTTTTCAAAGTAAAGCTATTTAGAAATAGATTGGCAGGCATTTACATGTGTTTTGCAACTTTATTTTTTTATTAGGTCGTGCTTTGTATATCAGTCGATGTATCTCAAGATTATGGACAAGTAGAAAATGTCATTAAACAAGTAAGAGTTTTGGTCTACTGGGTCTGTCATCAGCATTCTTTTTATATTTTTACATTTACATTACATTTTTTTACATTATGATTTCATTACCTGGGCTAAATGAAAGAATTTGTTAGCATTTGAAATGATTTTCTTGCATTTTTAAGAGTTTCATACCTTTTATTAACCAAGACACCTGCAGCGATTACCTTTTTTCTAGGCACAAGAGAAGCTGGGCCCTGTTGACATGCTTGTAAACTGTGCTGGGTCGTCAGTTTCAGGAAAATTTGAAGATCTTGAAATAAATCATTTTGAAGTAAGTAAGAATGCTTTTCCTTTAATAATTAAATATGTGAAATGCACTCTAATGCTGCCTAAGAAGGAATAAGGCTAGTTGAAAACAGTAGGATGTATCTTGAAACCTTTAAAATTAGGGATAATGGAATGGTAAATGCCTACTCTTAGAACCATTTCAACTTTTTTTTTTTTAAATTTTTATTTTGTTGAAGCAAATAGAATTAAGTGATTTGCCTAAAGTGACATAGCTACTAAGTGACAGGCTGCATTTGAACTCAGATGCTCCTGATTCCAAGACTAGTGCTCTAGCTACAATGTCACCTACCTACCCTTATCACAACTTATATATAGGACTATCACCATAAGTTTTATATTCTCTAAAGCATAATTTTTAACCTGATAACTGATTTTTTTTCTTAATGTATTATTGAAATTTCCATCACAGTCTCAACAGTGACTTCTTCCTCCTTTGAGATGTTAGTTACACTTCTTTTGTTTCAGCTAAGAAAACCAAAAGACCCAGAGTCCAGTTCTCTTGATTTGATGTCAGTGGTAAAATCTCCTAGATTTTCATCTAAATTATTTCATTAAACCAAAGTTCATTTTGGGTTCCACCAGTTTTCCCACTTAGTCAAATCACCAAGATGTAAACAGTAACTTAAAGCAACTTTATCAGTTAGGTAAAAAATGTCCTTGGCAAGATCCATCTTCCATTTAACCTATGAAAAACATTTGATGAAATTAATTTTTTCCTGTAGTGTAGTTAGAATGGATTGGACGGAAATATCTAAGAGAAAACTAAAACTCAAAGCATGAGGTTATAAGAGAAGGGAGGTAAGCTGACTGTGGAAACAGCCAATTTAAGAAATTGGAGGATTTAAGCCAATTTTAGAAAGAAGAGATTGGCTAAGCTCTTGTACTGCTTGGGACAAAGGGAAAAAAGCAACTTTAAAAATTATTCCATTACTAAGATTCTTTATTCCTGGGGGAAGCATGCATATTTACATGCTGGCTAGAGAAAATTAATATGTGTATGTTTAGTGGAAGTATGTACAATAGTAATAATAGGTCATATTTAGCTAACACTTTAAAGTTTTACAAATGACTTCACATTTTAAAATTTGAAATTTGAAATTAAAATTAAATTAAATTTTTATTTTAAATTTTAATATTTTCTCAACAGCCTTGTGATAGAAGCATTATGTGCATGTGTTTTTGTGTGCATTTATGATTAAGAATAAGATGATTGAGGAAATAAATTATGTAAAGCAAATAGGGTTGAGGAAAATTAATTCCCATTGAAATAATTGAATTTCTATCAAACAATTTATCATTGAAAATTAATTTTCATCAATACCTTTTTTGTTCTTTATAGGGTAAGTATTTCGAAAATAGGCCTGGACAAGTTTCTGTCCCAGTTTCCAAAACTAGTGAGAGAGCCCACTTGGAGTTGACCCAATCTCTCTTTTGGGCCTTATGGCCTTTTTAGCTCTTGAATCTTTCCACAGATGGTCCTTTATCCTCCCACCAAAGATCACGCCCATAATGCGGAAAGAGGCTATATTCTGGGGCCTCTGTTCCTTGCTTAGTTTATTCCTTTTCTTCTCCCCTCCAGGCATATTTCCTAGAAGGGAATATGCCTTTCTCTACTATAATGAACCTCAAATGTGGATTTATTGTGAATATGGAAGATACAAATATCATATTGGATTCATTCTCTAAATTAAATGGTTTATTTCTATTTAGTTTAAGGAATTGTATTTCAACTATTTTTAACACAGTAAATTGCATATGTAGGATAATATTTTTTGATTGATTTTCAAATTAAAAGTAAAGATTATTTCTTAAGTTTCCCCAGATTCATGGGATTTATCTAAAAGTAAACTATATTCTTGATTCACATGCAGAATCCTGGCTATCTTTCCTTGGGCCAAATCTAGTGTTAGGATTTACAATGAATATATTTATCAGCAAAACATTTCTCTTTTAAAAAAGAGACTCACCACCTACTTTTGTCTGCAACACACCTAAGTTTATCAGAAAAAAGCTTGTTTGGCCAGTTTTTACTGGTGTAAATAACTTCAGTTGCCAGAGTAAGGCTCATATTATAATTGTTGTGTAGATTGTAATTCCTCAGTTGAGTTTCTTTAAGAGGCAGCTAATCTATGTACTTTCAATAGTATTCTAATTGTTCTTTCTTCCTCCGATTTTCCCCCTTTTTGCCCCAGTCTTCCAAGTTGATTTTCTTAAAACATAGGTCTCCCTTAGCCTTTGTCCTGCTCAAAAAGCATCAGTGACTTCCACATCTAGGGTAAAGTGCAGATTTCCTCTTTGGTTTTCAAAATCTTCTACACTATCTTTCTTAGACTGATTCTGTATTACCCTCCTCGCAAATTAGCCTTGAATTCAGTTTCTTTATCTTCCATCACCAAGCTTTTGCACAACAATCTCTTAATGGTGGAATATTCCTTCCCTTCATCTCTGTGGCTTAGACTCCTTATTAAATCTTGGATCTGATACAGCAGCTTCCTGTGCAAAGCTTCCCTGAAGACTCCCTGCACATTGGGGAATACACCTATTATTGTACCCATTTTACAAATGAGGCAACTGAGAAGGGAATTAATTTGCCACATTTTCCACAACTAACAAGTATCAGAGCCAGGATTGGGCCACATTAGCGCAGCTAGATGGTGCAGTGGTTAGAGTGCACATCTGGAGTCTGGATGACCTGAGTTCACATGTGACCCCTGCCTGCCATTTATTAGCTGTGTGATCCCGAGCAATTTGACTTGACTTTTGGGTGGCACACACCCCATAGCTAAAGTGAAGCTGTTTTTTCTTTTCTTTTCTTTGTGTTGTATCTTCCAAAAGACTAAAAAAAGCTCTTTGAGGTCAGGGATTCCTTCACTTTTGCTATTAGTTCCCCAGTACCTAGTACAATATCCTGCGTGTGGTAGGTATTTAATGAATATTAGTTGAATTATTAAGTGTTAAGTGCCTTAAAAGTTGAACATTTTCAAATAATTCTTGTGATCTTTTTTCCCCTTAGAGATTAATGAATATAAATTATTTGGGCAGCGTATACCCCAGCCGTGCAGTGATAACCACCATGAAAGAAAGAAGGATGGGCAGGATTGTCTTTGTCTCCTCCCAGGCAGGACAATTAGGGTTATTTGGCTATACTGCATACTCATCATCTAAGTTTGCTCTTCGAGGATTAGCTGAAGCTCTCCAAATGGAGGTAAAAAATTTTTTTAACTTCTTTGTTTTATCTTTACTCTGAACACACACACACACACCATTTTCTCCCAATTGTAAAGAGATTGGTTTCTTAAATTAACCAATCTCCAAATTACATGTAAAAACAATTTTTAAATATTTTTTTCAGTTTTGAGTTCCAAATTGTATCCCTTTCTTTCTCCTTCCTCTCTCCCCTCCTTGAGACAGTAAGAAATCAGATACAGGTTATATACTCAGATATAAGAAAGTGAAAAATAGTATGCTTCAATATTAGTCTTTTAGGATTACCTTAAATAATCCAACAGTTTATGACATTTAAATTCATAGTATGGGGCAGAGAGGCCCTATGGCAGACTAGCTATGGGCCTGCCTTTAGTATCAAGAAAATCTGGATTTTGTAACAGAAAGCTTTGTAAGGGTTAATGTTGAAGAATTACTCATACATATGTTTTGCAAATAAAAAATAAATAAATGAAATTTTATTTATTTATTTGCTTTTTGCTGAGGCAATTGGGGTTAAGTGACTTGCCCAGGGTCACACAGCTAGGGAATGTTAAGTGTCTGAGATCAGATTTGAACTCAGGTCCTCCTGACTTCAGGGCTGGTGCTCTATCCACTGCGCTACCTAGCTGCCCCCAATAAATAAATTAAATTAAAAAAAAAAGAAAAAATGAAAAAAAAAAAAAAGAAAGAAAATCTGTATTCAAGTCTTGCTTTCAACACATATTGGCTACAACAATGAGTTGCTTGAGAATTACTGATCTGCAATAGGAGAGCATTTCCAGAAACTTACTGTGTGCTATACATTGTTCTGGGTGCTGGGAACAAGAAGTGGTAGTGAAACACATCCCTGCTCACAACAGGCTTCCATTCTAACAAGGGAGGCTCACAGTAGACATGAAATGGATTTAGAGGGGAAACCATTAGTAGGAGACCAGGAAAGGTCTGCTGTAGAAGGTAGCTCTGGACTCCTGTCTTGAAGGGTAGCAGGGGTTCCAAGAGGTGGAAGTGAGGAAGGAGAAACTAGGTGATTTCTAAGTATTTTTCCAAATCTTTATTTTATGTTTCTTTCTGGTTGGTATTAGGCTAAATTAGGGCAAATCCAAAGGTGTAGTCAGAAAGGTAGGAGAAGCACAGGAGAGGAGCAGAGAAAATACAGGTTGGGCAGGGGAGAAGTGTTGAGTAATGGAGTCAAAGGAGAAGTCAGGGAACTGATAATTGTGAAAATATTACAGTTATCTTTGAGAAAGTTGTTTTACTGGAGTGGTAAGTCAGAAGCTAGATTGTGTGGGGTTGGAAAAAAAAAATTGGGTATCCATGATGCCAGAAGAACTGTGATGATTGATGCATGAATCATCAAGAGTAATGAGTCACAGACAGATAATGGAATCAAAATGTTTGGACTGCTGTGGGCAAAAAAAATATATTAATAAGTGAAGGAGGAAAAAAGAACATGTAAAAACCTTATCATAGCCTCTTTGTGATTGATATATAATTTTGGAAATTACAAATTTGTAAATTATCCTTTTTTTTTTGCTTAAGAATATTTATTATAAGGGTTTTGTTTTTATCTTTTTTTTTCAATTGGGGTGGGGGGCTAGGTGGGAAATAAAGAAAATAAATGAACACAAAAAATGACTGAGTAATGAGGCAATGGATGCAGTGAATGTTTCTAGGAATTTGACTTTGAGAAGGAGATAGGATAATAGTGTGAGGAGGTACAAACGAAGGATTTAAAAAATATATATGTATATGTATATTTATTCATTTTGAACTTAAATACAAAAACCAAAAATATTTCCATGTACATAGCACAATATTAAAAAGATTCATAAAACCATGAATTTTCATTTTATACTATTTTCTTAAAAAAAATACAATAAATATTAGACATCATTTTCAAAGCTACACTGCTTTTCTGTGCCTCCAAGTTTTTTTGTTCTTTGCTGTGCGCTTTTTATTTATTTTCTCTGTGCCTCTTCACCCTATCCTAGAAAAGGCTGCCATTAAATACTAATATGTATATGTGTGTGTACATGTGTGTGTTAAACCATACTATCTATGTGTGTCACTATTACATATATATGTAAAACCATACTTTCTCTTTTTCTTACTTCTCTCTCTTTTTCTTTCTCTTTCCATGTTTGTGTGTGTGTGTGTGTGTATGTAAAACACTATATTATATATATTGCTACTTATCAGTTCTTTTTCTGAATGTGGATAGTATATGTCCTTCATAGTTGATTTGAACATTTGTAATATTCAAAATGACTTAAATTGTTTGTCTTATTGCTATTGCTAGCATTTATAATACAATATTGAATAACACTGGTGATAATGGGCATCCTTGATTCATTCCTGATCTGATTGGGAAGGTTTCTAGCTTATCCCCATTACAAATAATGCTTGCTGCTGGGTTTAGGTTAGATGCAACTGTTTTCAAGTGTTTTTTTTTTCCATAAAAATGAGTATTGTAGTTTATAAATAAGGAATGAGTATTGTATTTTTTCTACATCTATTGATATAGTCATATGATTTTTGTTAATTTTGTTGTCTATCAACTATGTTAATAGTTTTCTTTATGTTAAACCATCCTGGATTTTTTAAAAATGAAGAGAGCAAGACATGTTTGTAGTTATCAGAAAAGGAACCTAAAGCTTGGGAGAAATTGAAGGTTACAGGAAATGATTGCTGGAATAAAGATCCAGGGAACCTATACAGGAAAAATAGTCTTTTCAAAGAAAATGGATGTCTTTTCCTCAGAGCCTGAAGCATAGAAGGCAGATGGAGCTACAGAGAGCTATGAGATATGGAAAGAGAGGAGCTGACAGAGGTCATGATGGATGAATAGATGACCTTGATTATTTTTCTTGGAAAAGTAGAAAAGGCAGTTACCTTCTGAGAGAGAGAGAAAGAGAGGAGTGAAGCTAATATGAGGAACTTGAGAAGAAAACATTTGAAATACTAGTGAAGGTAGTCTGGAAAGAATAGAAGGATTAGCATGTAGGAATGAACATTCATTTCAGTACAGTGGACCTATTTCATCCTTATTGTGTGACTTTGCCTCATCATTGTTCAGCAGCTAGGAAATATAAGCAGGGAAGAAGGAAATTGGAGGTGGGCCAGGAAGATGGTTAACTTTTCTTAAGAAAAGAAGAAGAGTAATTCTAGGAGCCTGTACATTATAGAAAGAAAGATCTAGGTGAGATAGATGAATGGAAAGTGAGAAGAGGAGAGTGATTGATGAATGATTTGGAAGTTGTAATGTGGAGCCTAATGGCATGAGAAAAGGAATCGCTACGGTAGAGGATGGCCAGGGATGCCCCAGATTTCCCTGATCCCCAGAAGACAGAAGCAATATGGTGCAATGGCTGGATCTAGAATCAAGAAGAATTGATTTAAGATCCAATCTCAGACACTTATAAGTTATATGTCCCTGAGCAAAACTTGTCTGCTTCAGTTTCTACATCTGTAAAATGGGAATAATAATAATAGCACCTATCAGGGTTTTTGAAAGAATCAAATGAGATAATATTTGTAAAGCACTTTGCAAATCTTAAATCACTATTAAATGCTAGCTATTACAATAATTATTATAGAAGGAATATGAGAGGAATATATCTAGGATGAAAGATTTTGTTAAAGATAAAGAGAGGGTTTTAGAGGATATGATAGAGAAGAAAAACAGAAAAAGACGAGAGACCAGGAAGAGGTAGAATTTAGTTGAATTAGGTAGGCGCTGTGACAAGGATAGGGATGCAACTGGGATAACGGAAATAAGGAACATTATTTACTCTGATACCTTCATCCTAGCTCGTTCTTCTCTTCATCTTAAGCTTCATCTTAACCCCAAAGATGTTAATTAGCAAAGAAAAAAAACAGATCTCATAGTCATTTAGCTGAAAGAGGACCACAGAGCATCCTGGATTCATTCAACCCATGCTAGGATTTCACATCACTTTTTAAATAATCAGACCTTGCAAAGTGAAGTGAACAGAACTGGGGGAACATTGTACAGAGTAACAGCAATATTTAATATGATGTTCAACTATAAATGACATAGCTATTCTTAGCAGCACAATGATCCAAAACAGTTCCAAAGGTCTCATGATAATAAATGCTATCTACCTCCAGAGAAAGAGCTGATTGAGTCTGATCTAAGCATACAATTTTTTCACTTTGTGTGTGTGTTGGGTGTTTTTCCTTTTGTTCTGTCTTTTCTTTCACAACATGACAAATATGGAAATATGTTTTGCATGATTGCACATATATAACCTATATCAAAGTGCTTATCCTCGTAGGAAGGAGGGAGATGAGAGAGAGAGGAAGAAAATTTGGAACTCTTTTTAAAAATGTTAAAAATTGTTTTTATCTGTAACTGGGAAAAATAAAATATAATATAAAAAATAAAATTGAAGTAGCCAGTATTAGTTAATTTAGAGTAGCAAGTGATTCCAAACAAATGCTGATTCCCAGCTAATTTGAAATGTGAGATTATCTCAAAACTGTGATTGAATTATCTGAATTGTCTGTTTTATTTGGAGTTCTGTTTCAAATAGATGAAGCCTGGCAATATTTCTTGAATTTCTGATACTTCTGGTAGTCCAACCTATTGGAAACTCCACAATGACCTCCATTTTAAGAAGTGATGCTTTTGGTGTTGATCTAAATCTTTTTTGTATTTTGTATTTCATTTCCTAATTTTCCTAATATGAGTACATAACTGTGACATGATTCAGCTTTAGTTTTATGATACATTGTCCAAGGTCATAGCTTGGAAAGAAAAGCTAAATTGTGTGGTCTATATCCTAGGAGATCACTCTGGGAGGGAAGCTCTTTTCAGTTGGACTTGTCTTGATCATTTTCTCTGGGGAATGTGTGGAAGAAAAGGGGCACCATTATAGGTCATCACCTTGGAAAGAAGTAGAAATGAATAGGGTACTTTCTCATCACTCTCTCTACTTGGTCTAAGTCCAGAACTAGTTATGATTATAAAATGTTCCTTAAAACTGCTGAGCCTATTGATGTTGAGGATATGAGCTCCACTTGCCAAGGGAAAACTTATGAGTGAATTTTTTGGCTAAGATTTTATAGTTGTGTTGTGTTTTCTTTCCTCATGATTAATATCATATTAACCTTGCTTGAGCTGGAACTAAACAGAAGAGAATGTTTTTTATTTCTCTTTTCCCCTGGGTAACTAGATTTTGCAGGATTCAAACTTGCTATACAGGAGCTTCTACCCACAGGTACTCCTGCATTTTCTTCCAGAGGCTTCTAGCATGTGACCTGTGGGAGAAAGGAAGACTGGGTGATTAGAGCAAACCTTGAGATATTCTCTGAGGCTATTGAGGATATTTTAATTTTTAGCTTTGGGTTTTTAGCTTCCCATGAGATTAAGGATATCATCCCATTGGGAGGTAGATCAATTGCTTCTTGACCTCTTAAGTGTTTGAAATATAAACCTGCCAATTCCATTAAATTAAAATTCTGGCAGATTGACTTAGGTGAAACTTATTGTGGTCTATTAAAAGTGAGTTCAGAATCAGAAAGATAGAGAGGGCATTCAGGAGTTAAACTGAGTTATAGTGTTTTAACTAATCCTCCCTGCCAATTTTCCCACTTATCTTCCATATATTTGTATGAGTACATTCTGCCTCCCTTGTTAGATTATAAGTAACTTTAAGAAAGGGACTGTTTCATTTTTGTCTTTGTGTCACCTGTAACCGGCCCATAGCAGGCACTTAAATAAATGCTCCTGGATTGATGGCCATTTTATGAAGGAAATAACTCATTTTCTCACTGTTCTAAGACATTAGAATAGAATTCTGAGAAGCATCCTAGAATGGGTGATAGAAGTAGGGTAACAAGAGCAAGGGTTTGGCTTCTAAGATAGGAGATGACATCCAAATATGAAGACACAGAAATAATAATAAGAATTTTTGCCTCAGGATAAGACATAAAGGAGGGAGCTACAGTGGAAGGCTGCAGACCCTGTTCTTGTTTGTATTTGGGAGTTCATTCAGGGAAATATTCCAGGTTAGGAAGGACAATTTGCAAGGGCTCTGGATCCTTATGTTAGAAGTGAGGGAGGATGGATGGCCTAGAATGAGAGCCATATCCAAAGTGGAAGAAATTCTTGGAGTAGTATTTATTCTAAGGAAAAGGGGGGAAAAGGACTGGCCTCTGCTTCTGGCCTCTGCCAGACACTGAGTTGAGTGTCTAGGGTGAATTAGGCTAATCATCTGTAAAGCATTACAGAACATAATGATAGAACATGCTAAAAGTTATAATTATACAAACACTTAAAAGTAATTGAAAAGGAGACAAGGCTACCAAGAGAAGGAAATGAGCCTCAGCTAAACCAGAACGTCTCTAGAACATTTGTAGATGAAAATTGAGGGAGTCAACAAACTGGTGTAAAAGAGAACTGGTTTGCCAGGATTCCTGTTGTCATCTGTTCTCACTGAGATAAGAGTAGAACTACCACAGTTCCCAACATATTGGGTAAGGAAATCATAACGACACAACAATAAAGACAGGGTGATTGCCTAGACTTGAATTAATACATGCTGCAAGTGACACACTTTTAAAAAGCATGGGAATTGATTTAAGTATGTCTCAGAGACTCCAAGGCAATAAAGAAAACATCATGAAGATGCCTTTACTAAATAAAAGGTTTTGAGAATATATCAGCAACTGCCGTCCAGGTGCCTGCTTCTTTATTTTTATAAAATGATTGAGAAAGAATTATACATACAATGAGTGTCTTTGATAAGAACATTAGAAGGGAGCAAGACAACTTTTGTAGATGATTTTTTATAACAAACCATATCTTTACAATCATAAAACTCACCAAAAGGTCTGTGAAATATACAACTCTGCTTTATTTTTAATTATGATTTGATTTCATAGAAGAAAATGCTGCTTTTAAATGATCTCATTCAAACAAAGCTGTTTCCCATGCACATACTTAAAATAAGGCAAGATTCTATTATGTATGACAGTAGGTGTGACTTTATTTAATGACTCACTGAGTATAATCATCAGTTGAAGCAAAAAAAAACCAGGCAAACACCTAAGGTGTCTATCCATGTCATGGATGAATCCATGTCTTATGTAGGATCTATAAACAATAGGATTCCTCCTTTGCTTTTATTCAGATAATATTTTGCTAATTGCACAAACTTCCGAACACCTCAATCCTTCCTCAACGAAGTCTCTAATTTTTTGGAAAAAATTGATTTAGCTATATATTTGGGGAAGACAAGTGGATGATCAATGCATATTGCTTAGATTATGAGAAGTGACTGAACACACAATGAAATTAGTGAATTCATCAGTCTGCATCACTAGGATAGGAATTGCAGCTAGATCATGCTTTAGGCCCAGAATTGAGTAGGAAGAGATCAGACCAGTTGACATCTATTTAGATAAATGTCCAGCTTCAAACTCCCATCTCCTTAACACATGTTTCTGCCTCCCCTAATGTGTCCTTTTGATGTTTTCATTTTCATTTGGAGCTGACCCTAAATTCTTGAAGGATACACCAGTAGATTGCAAACTCCTTCATTTGATGAGGTTAACTGTCCAATTGGCCACAAGGTATGACTATGTTGCCTTTAGAACTCTTTAAAGATCATTCATTGAGAGAAGTGTTCATCTATGCTGGTAGAAGGAGCACCACATTGATGAGTCCTGAGCTCTAGTAGTATTGAAGCACTTTTACTGATGTGGCCTGATATAGCTGTGAATCATGAAACAGCATTTTCTCAAAGAAATTAAATATTCAGGTGACCCAGAAATGGATATAAACAGGCTGTGACATTGCCAATGATGACACTTTGTTAAGTATGTTGTAAAAGGTGGTATTTTTTTAGATACACCTTGAATTAGATGGCATCTGAGGTCTCTTCCTCCTCTGAGCTTTTGTATTTCATCGTTAAAAGAAATTGTGTAAAAGATGTCAACAAGAACATATAGGCTGGTAAGGGAAATGGACTGTTCAAAGAGAGAATGAGATAAGTGGGCAGTATAAGTGCTACATTTGGTAATTTCAAGGTATTAAAAGAATTAGAATAAAGCTTATAGTGTGTTAGGTAGTTCTGCTTTGGCTTTATTGAAGAACATAGTCAAGAATTCCACAAAATGAAAAAACAGTGAGGGATTTTGATCTGTCTTGGTGAAGGACAATGCTCACAATGAAGAGATTACAGTATGGTACCCTAGAATATTGTGACCTGAAAGAGCAAGTCACTGCTAGGGTAAAGATACTATATATACGAGGTTCTGAAGGAAATGCCTAAGTAAGGGACCGTCTCTGAGAAGCAGGATGAACTGAGAATTTTAGAACTGGAGAGAATTTTACATAATTTTAAACTTGGCTCCCCTTCTCCAACTACCACCATCTTTTTAAACAGATAAATTAACTCAGGGCCAGAGTAAGGGATGTTTTTTTGGCCTGACTTCTCCTTGGTCCTTCATCTTTCCTTTTAAAGTCTCTAGTTCTGCTCCCTTAATTCTTAGCTCATTTCTTAGGAAATATATAAAATTGGGCAGCTAGGTGGCGCAGTGGAGCCCTGAAGTCAGGAGGACCTGAGTTCAAATTTGGACACTTAACATTCCCTAGCTGTGTGACCCTGGGCAAGTCACTTAACCCCAATTGCCTCAGCAAAAAGCAAAAAAAAAAAAAAAAAGGAAATATATAAAGTTTTCTTTTACTTTCTGGCTTAGGTTTAGTTCTTTTTAAAAATAAATTTTTATTGATATCTTTTTTTCTTTGTATCATCTGGATTTCCCCTTGCACTTTTTCCCTTTCCCTCTCCTAGAGAACCATCCCTTATAATAAAGATTTTTTTGCTGAGGAAATTGGGGTTAAGAGACTTGCCCAGGGTCACACAGAAGTGTTAAGTGTCTGAGGCCAGATTTGAACTCAGGTCCTCCTGACTTCAGGGCTGGCTCTCTATCCACTTCACCACCTAGCTGCCCCAAGAATTTTTTTAAAAAGAGAAAAATTCAGCAAAATTAATTAGTAAAATTTAAAAAATCTTCTTTCAAGGAGCCATGATTATTCTTTAAAAATTCTCATGAGGTTCAGGTTAAACAACTAAGGTAACAAACTAATCAGAGGACTAATATAGCTTGTATTCTTTTCTTTTTCCATCCTTCAAGCAAAAGCATTGGAAAGCCTGCCTACGAGGACCTAAGTCACCCAGCTCTATTCTCCCTAGGATCATGTCTTCTTGTCTTCTGTCTGGCCATTTCAGTCCTACCCTCTTCCCTTTTTTCGTTGCCATCAGTACTTCTTATGCCTTTTCTTCTACATTACAATGTAAGCTTCTTGAAGGTAGAGAACTCAATTTTGTATTTTCATCCCTTAGAACAGTGTTTGGCATATTTGAAGCACTTGATAAATATTTTTACATACATTCATTCAGACATACTAAATGTAAAGAAGACAGTCTGTAATGAAAATTCTTAGGAAAGAAGTATCTTACTGATTTGAGGTATCTTAAGTATTATATTCCATGGTAGGTAAAAGACCATTCTGTGTAGATATTCTGGAGAAGGGTAGTCTAATGTCATAACTAGGGAATATTCAAAATACGAAAATTCTTCCAGGATGAAGGACTTGGATTGATTGGATTGATAAGATTCAGGAAAGGAAGACTTTGGAGACTTTATGGTCAAGAAATAGCTCAGGAAAGATGACAATAGTATATGGGTTTCTGTTCTATAGAGTTGCCTCAGGAATATGTGAAAGAAAGTGTCTTTGAGGTCTAAGGTTTTATTCTGAGAAAGAATTATTGAAGGATGAATATATGATCCTGGAAATTTTTTTTCAGGCATGGAAATATATCAGTGTCTATATATCAACAAGGAATATCTCGGAAAGGGAAATGTGTGTCTAGCCTGTCATGATAGCGATAATAAAAACATTAACAATAAAAATACTTAACAGTTATTTAGTGCTTTAAAGATTTGCAAAAAAAAAAAAAAAAACCTTTAGCTGCATTATCTCATTTGGTTCTAACCACAATTCTGTGAAGTAGTCGCTATTAGTATACCCACTTTACAAATGAAAATTGAAGCTTCAGAGACTAAGTTACATGTCCATTCAAACTATATTTCCATAATCCTATACTTCCGTGGTTGATTTTTCAAAAAATCTTAATGTAACCAGTGGGATTCAAACCCAGATTTTTGCTGATTCCACATTTAGTGCTTTTCTATCATACCTTGTTGCCTCTTTCTTTATCAATAGCATGCTTTTTGTTGGAGGAATTGGGAGTGGGGGAAGAGGATTGGGTCTGCCTGCCTTGCTGTAGACTGCAAGCACATCAGCTGCTCAGAGAAAATCCTCTATTGACTGTTGAAGATGTTTTAACCTATTCTAATTATGACCTGAGCCAGTTTGCCCTTCTTAAACAACCTGGTGATTGTTTCTGGGGATTCACCTCATTGCTGCTTGATTAGTTCCGGCAACTGAGAAGTTTAACACCTTGTAGCTCAGAAGTCTCCAGCTTGAACAATTTGCCAGTTCAAGACTTCCCTAATAGTAGAAATTATAGGCATGTATCACCTAGCTCAGATTTCGTTTTACTACATGGGCTTTTCCCTAAGCAATGAAGGCTAGGACGTAATTACTTCATTCTCCATTTTTTTACACAGAGTTAAAATGATAATTAGTGGCAGTTTTTTAGGAAAAAAAACTAGTCAAGAGAAACCAGCATATTGCCTGAGGGTGGGAAAGGTGAGTCTATCTGGTCTTGAGTGAAAGGAGAAGTGAGGTTGGAAAGAATAGGGTTTTATGAATGTTTCTGAGCCTTTATTTTGTGCATGTGTTGAGTGTTCATGTTGAATGTGCTTGGATGAATCACCTCCATCTTTTGATCCTTTCTTGAATAGGGATGAGATCCATAGGCTTCAGGGAGGTTTTGGCAAAAGATATTTTTTCTGTAATTTGGGGCTTTTGTTTTCTATTTAAAAAAGGTTGGAGTGAGAATACCAAATGATGACTTTCCAGAATGAACCTCTCAGAGAAAATGGTACCTTAGTTCAGCAGTGCCATTTCTTACATAGCAAACTTTGAATATCATTTGAGAATCATCATATTTATTTGTATTTACATAGGGCATATGAAAATCATTATCTAATTTGGAAAACTGTATTGTGTGTATTCTGTTTACTTATAAATGTTGGATTTTTAAAATGCAGGTGAAGCCATATAACATCTATATAACAATTGCATATCCACCAGATACAGATACCCCAGGTTTTGCAGAAGAAAACAAAACAAAGGTAATATTTATCATTATTTACTTTTGTGTGTGTCTTTTGATGTTGTCTTATAATACTTCAGATTCCTTGTTTTTCTGACAGATAGGTGGTACAGTGCATAGAGTTTGGGACCCAGAGTCAGGAAGACCTAATTTTAATTCAGCTTCAGCTACTTCTTAGGTGTATGACTGGGCAACTTACACGAACTGTTTTTGATCTATCTTTCCATAATTCTGTATTTATATGGTTGATTTAAAAAAACTCAAATAACAACCTTAGTGAATTAGATTTCATCTTGTTTTAATTGCTAGTGATACAGATGCAAAAAAATGTCTCAATCAATTTAAAAATATTAAAAACTCATAGCAGAAAACAAAAAGAGATTCAGTAAGGAATTCAAGGAACCATTTTGTTAATTACCTTGTAACAGAAGTTCATGGTTTCATATTATTTTTCTTTTTTTTTTTGTTCTTTCTATAGTGAAGTGTTTTGTGTTTGTTGAAAAAACTGCCTTTTCTCCAGAGGTTTCAATTTCTATTGAAGGCCCCAATTCTCATAATCAATAAAATCTTAACCATGGTGTTGTCTTTGGCCACTTCCCCGCCAGCAAAATTCAATCAATTGTCACATTTGTCAATTCTACTTCTATATCATCTTTTCCACTTCCAGTTTTTCTGTTTTTCAACATGTCATCCACATAGTTGCTAAACTAATCTTCCTAAGATCGGATCATGCCATTCTTACACTCAAAAGTTTTCAGGATAAACTACAAACTCCATTTTCTAGATTCCTTCACCCCGTTTCCTTTCATGCACTCTCCTTTCCTGCCAAACAGGATTACTAGTCATTCCCTCAAGTTGACTTTCCCTCTCATTCTTTCATGCATTTGTACAAGCACTCCTTCTTCCCTGGAAAGCAGCCTCTCCTCCTCTGGGCCTCTTGAAGTCTTTGTTTTCCAGATTCAGGCCAGGTGTCACCTCCTCCCTGACTACTTCCCTGATCTCCTCTTTTCTTTCTTGAATTACTTTGTATTTCGTTATTTGGGTCCATGTTATATCCCTCCTATAATATATAGGCTGTGAGGGCAGGAACTGTTTTGGTTCTGGTTTTTTATCTCTGACATCTAGCAAAATGCCTTGCACAGAGTTATATTAAGTGTTTGTGAATCAAATCAAATATTTGTTTGCTCAGAACCTTCTTGAGGGACAATCTACTTCTCCTTCACTCTTTGCTACTTTTGACACTGTTGAGACACCTGATCCTTGGAAGTCTTCTTTTGACTTAAGTGACATTGAATTCTCGAGGTTTTTTCCCTCTTATTTGAGTTGCTCCTTCACTGTCTCCTCAAATGGTTCCTCTTCCTTTTCCTATCCTCAAATGTCTTTATTCCCCAGATTTCAGATCTCTGTTCTACTCGTTCCTTTCTCTCCAGCCTCTCCTTTGGTTAATTTTATTTGCTTTGGTGGCTTCCTCTGCTGTCTCTCTGCAGATACATGGCTCCCATACCTATATTTCAGTCTTGCCCTTTCACCTGTTCCTCCTTCTGATTTCCCTGTTTGTGTTTGTCACCATGGCTCCCTATTGCCATTGACTGTACCCTCTCCCTTGCCCTTCCTATATCCATCAATGGGCAAATGTTGCCCATGACAGCTTCCACAGAATTTCTCAAATAATAAATCACATATTTGTAGCACTCAAAGGTTTGCAAAATGCTTTTCTCACTGCCACTTTGTGCAGTAAGTGGTGCAAATATTCCTATCCCCATTTTTCAGCAAAGAAACTGAAGCTCTGAGTGATATTAAGGAATTTGCCTATAATCATAAAGCTCAGAAGTGTCTCATTAGAACCTGGGCTTTCTCTGTACTTCGCCAGGGTCCTCTTCACTCTTCCTCCTGCCATTTGGGTTTAGACTCTGTGACCTCATCTGGATCACTGTAATAACTGGTCTCTCTCAGAGCATCCCTACATATTTTAGTCAGACTATTCTTTTTCATTTAATTCAAATATTTTTAATTATGTCCTGCCAAATCCTTCTTGAAATTATGTCTTCCACGGTTGTTCTCTATTTCCTATAGAATAAAGCCCTAAAAAGATAGGACCTGTCCAGGATTGTGACGATTGGCCCTGTCTTTCCTATTCAGCTTCATTTCCCAATCCTTCTCTTTATGCCCTCTAAGCTTCAACCACGTTATTACTGCTCCCCCTGGATGCACTTCTCATTCTCCTATTTCTGTTCCTTTGCTAATGCTATTGTTTCAGGTTAGAATGTCCTTTCATAGGTAGGTGGTGCAGAGCACCAGCCTTGGAGTCAGGAAGATCTTAAATTCAAATCTGGTCTCAGACACTTACTAGCTATTTGAGCCTGGACAAGTTGCTCAATTTGCCTCAAAGCCTCATCTGTAAAATGGGGCCACAGTGGAGAAGGAAATGACAAACCACTCCAATATTTTTGCCAAGAAGACAAAAGTCACAAAAAATCATTCACAAATGAACAACAACAGGACCTTTCTCCATCTCTGTTCGATCCCTTTCCATTTTTTAAGGCCTGATTCAAATTTTTTGACTGAATGAATATATTACCATTGTTGCCATGAATATTGGATAGTGTATGTATATATATACATATATATGTGTGTGTGTGTGTTCATATATATGCATATATAAAATTTTATACATATAATATATACAATACCCATATGCATGTGTGTGTGTGTTTGTGTATGTGTGCCATAAAATCAGTATTAGCTTTGTAATTTCATTGTAAAGAGTTGCCTGGGTCACTTGAGAACTGACTTGAGTTGGCTACCATCACAATGCCAGTAGTCTATCAGAGGTGTGACTTCAAACACAAAGTCATTCTGACTTCAAAGCTGGCTAGCTCTTTACCTTCTCTACCACAGGTTCTTAATCTCCTTTTTCCATCATAAACTCCTTTGGAAATCCAGTAGCACCTATGAACTCCTATTTTGAATAATGTTTTAAAAATCACAAAACAAAATACAAAATGTGACAAGGGAAATCAATTATATTCCCTCGATTTTTAAAAAATTTACAGACTTAGTCTTTCCATTGATTCCTTTCTCCTTTGGGAGCTGGTAGGCCCCAAGTTAAGAACTCCTGCTCTAAAGTGTCCTCGAACCTGAATTTTGATCAATTCACTCATGATTTCCCTTAATTAGGATAGAGTACTAGACCTGAAGTCAGAAAATTCATCTTCTCAAGTTCAAATCTGGCCTCAGGCACTTAACAAGCTATGTGACCCTGGGTAAATCACTATTTGCCTTAGTTTCCTCATCTATAAAATGAGCTGGAGACAGAAATGACAAACTTGGGAGATAATATATCTCCCAAGAAAATCCCAAATGGGGTCATAAAGAGATATGCATGAATGAAATGACTGAGCAACAACAGCAACAACATACATACACACACACACACACACACACACACACACACAAATGGTACATTTGACTAGAACTAACAACATGGCACCTGATGACTCCAACTTATTTTTAGTATTTCATGAGAAAGGACACAAAAAAAAGTCTGCTCCCACCACTTTGCCTCACTACATAGGGAATTTCCAAACTTCTTACATGAACCTCAAAGTCACCAAAATAATACATATTTATGTGTTCGTTTATAATTTTTAAAGGCTATTGCTCTATTTTATTGATGGGTTTTTTTTTCATTACAGCCATGTAATTACTCTCACTTCCTGAGAGGTCTTTTGTAATGAAGTAAAAGAGTTAAGTTAAATCAATGATGGGGAGATTTCATTTGAAAGTTCATGCAACTTTTCACATCTGTAGCTCACCTGATCTTTCTTTTTTTAAATAAAAATTAGCTAATAATAATATAATATTTTCCTTCTTTCCTCCACCTCAAAAAAAAAAAGAAAAGAAAATGTCTTACAACAAATATGCAAAGCATGAATATTTGAAATCTCAAGCAAGACATGTTCTTTGCATGGTTGTATACAAAAATATTAATGTTTCATTCTGCACTTTAAATCAATCATCTCTTTATAATGTATAGCAGCAGTAATACAAAATAATACAAAGTCTTATCCTGAGGGAGAGAGCAATAAGGACTAAGGGGATCAGGAGAGGGCTTATGAAAGAAAGGAAATTAAGTCTTAAAGGAGGCTAAGGATTCTAAGGGACAAAGAGGAGAAGGGACTTGCCTCCAGCTATGGAAGACCAAGGAAATGGAGACAGGAAGAGTAATAATGTCATGCTTTAGTGAAAGCTAACTAGCCAACTGCATTTTTTGTAACCTTTTTACTGAATAAAAACTTAATGTGTCATTAGAAAGAATCATAGTTTGCCTGAACAAGGTTTCATACATCACTTTAAGGTTAGCTTTTGGATGTATTCTTTCCCTTCAATTTACAGGTTGTCTAAACTTGGAACTTCTGTTAGGAATCCCAGAGAGTCCATTTTCCTTCAAATGCCACAATTATTTTGTGAATGGGATGAAAATATTCTGTTCTATTTTGAATTCTCTTTTTCTCTTGTGGCATAGGCTATTTTTGGTGGTTCTAAATTATCCTTCATTCCCACCCTATGTGTTATAATGAAAGAAAAAAACAATCACTTGAATCAAAAGACCTAGACTCCAGTTCATACAAACATTTACTAATTAGATCATTACTTAGCCTTCCTGAACCTAAGGAGGAACAAAAACAATAATACATTTAATTTTTATTTAATCTGCTGGTTGTATGAAAATAAAGATCCAATCAGTGTCTGATGAGATTAGAAAATTGCAGTGCTATTTTTTAAGGGAAAATGTTTTGGTGTATAATAACAATTTGTATTTTGTAGTTTTTTAGTTTATATTTTATAGTTTAAAAAAGTAAAAATTGTGAGAAAGATGCAGCATCCTCTTGAATTTGGCAGAGTATTGTTACTTCAATTTCATAGAAGAGAAAACTGGGGTCCAGAGAGTTAAAGCTGATTGTAATTAAAAAAAAAAAAACTAGTAGATATCAGAGCCAAGATTCTAACTCTTATTAATTTTTTTTCTTACATACCATTTTACCTTTGGAGTGATTGGTCCTTAGCACTTTAGATTATGAAATTCATGCTACTTTTCTTGCTGTTTTATAAGAATCCTTAATAAGTCTTAAGGTCTTCAGAAGAAAATTGGTACTTAATATGCCATGGTCTTCACAATTGTGAGATATATTTATAGTTTAGAAGCTTTTCTCTCCCTCCCTCCTTCCTTCTCTCTCTCTTTCTCTCTTTCTTCCTCCCTTTTTTCCCCCTCCTCTCTCTCTTTCTCTCTCTCCTCTCTTTTATTTTATCCATCATTTAAATTTAATCCAGATGTCTTATCTTAGGGTAGAACAGATTAATCTGTTTTTAGAGAAGCTCTTTTAAGCAGATTTATAACATGAGTAAATAGACTTTTGTTTCTGGAGTGGGGATAATAATGCATGATGGTTTCATTTTCACTCAGATTCCAGGGTAAATTTTTAAATGCGCTTTCTTTTCCCCAGCAAAATGTTGCACAAGCTGCTGTGGGTGAGGAAAATTCTCCCTTGGTCCATTGGGCCCTTGGGGAGGTACTGCACTAGTGTGTGCTAGTGATCTGGTTAACTAATTTCATAACTACTAGTGTCTAGTAGAGAATTAGTTAGCTAACGCTATAGCCACTAGTTATGCTAGAGAACTAAATAACTCCACTAGTGTGTACTAGAACCAGTCAGCTAGAATTGTTGCATCTTCCAAAGAGCCAGCATTTGAATTTTAATCTACTTTCTCAGGAATTATTACCTAAGTTCTATGATTTGGCTTTTTTCTTTCAAAACATTTCATAAAGTGCATTGTTGTTCAAATTATGCAGTTATCTTCCATTATAAAATGCAGGTGCTTTAGAGAGTTAGGCAAGTATGATTTAATGTTATGTGTGTCATAAGGCTTGTGTTGGGTATTTGTGTTCCAAATGTCTTTTATTCTTGTACATATTCTCATCAGAGTTATTCTGATGGCAGAAATAATGCCATTCCAAGCATATGTTGTTTTATAGTTGTTTATTTTGTGGGGGGTTGTCTCATGCAAACATCTTATCTTGGTAAATGACATTGGTCACAATCTAGCATCACCTTTCAGGAATGGGTTAGACCAGATAACCTCTGAGGTCTCTTTCAATCCTGATAACCTAAGAGTCCTTGGAAAAAGAATATTTGAACTTGGTGCTCTGAGTCAAGAGGGTGTTATAAATAAAGCTTTAGGATTTAGATATGCTATCTCATTTGATCCTTACAACAATCCTGTAAAGTAGATATTGCTATTACCTCTATTTTACAAGTGTTATTATTATCCCCATTTTACATTTATAAAATATTTTAAGGTTTGAAAAGAAATCATGGACTCATTTGATATTCACAATTTTGAGATAAGTATTATTATTATTCCCATTTTATAGATTATGAAACTGAGTCACAACGCAGCTAAATGACTTGTTCATAGTCAGTCTGTTGATTCAGGCCCAAAGCTCTACACCCCAGCAACTTGTCTGAGATTGGATTTTAATTCAGATTTTCCTGACTCCCAAATCTAGTTCACATGTACCCCCTAGTGAATATATTAAATTATTAAATTAATTAAAAAGCATGCTGATTGGACAGTGGACCCTTTGTGGATAAATTGTATTTACATAGCATTTTAGATTTGGCAAAGAGATTTACATTTGTCATCCCATTGTAGGCAGACCTAAAAGCTGAAATTTTATTAGGTTGTCTGTTCATTTGTTTATCACAAGAATAGGATAAATAACAATTTCCTATGGACTGATAAGGGATTCATAAGACCTTTCCCCTACTTTCTTAAGACTTCACTAGGATTCCTTTGGATTATTACTGAACTGACACTTTTCTAAGGCACAAAGTCTAGTCTATGCTCTGTCCAATGTACTATATGTCATTTAACAGCTGGATGGGAGGGTCCAGAAAGGGAAAATTTCTATATAGGCACAAATATATATATTTTAATATGTTTGAAAAAATAGGTACCCTATAGAAAGCTAGGCATCATTTTACTTTATCCTACCTCCTGGGTTGAATTTTATAATCACTATGAAGGAGTAGGCATCCATAAATTTCTGACATTTTTCTGAATAAGAACTTAATCAAAATGATAATGTTAAAGTACCTAGAAAAAGTAATATCAGCTTTTAATTTAATTAGCATTGTAATGATATTGACACACATACTTTCTTCTTCCTAAGCCTTTAGAGACTCAACTTATTTCAGAGACCTCATCACTTTGCAAACCAGAACAGGTGGCAAAACAAATTGTCAAAGATGCCACGGTAAGTAAAATCTCTATTTCTTCTTTTGCTTGGGTTGGCAGCACCACATGCTTAGATATATTCCCCAAGCTCATTTCAAAACATAAATAATTGTATGTAGTTTTTAATGTATGTAGTTTTAAAGAAGGTGGCCCCTCAGATGAACCTTGAAGAGAGCAAGGAATCCTAAGAACTCGAGGTGAGGATGGATAACATTTCAGAAATAAGAACCACTCAGCTTGTGCAAATATAGGGTGGTGGGAAATGACATTTACTGAAGGGAGAACAACAAATAGGCTGTTTTAACTAGAATGTAGAATATTTAGGGGAAGTACTAAAATCAGTCTGGAAAGACTGTTTTGAACCAGGTTGTCAGGGGCCTCAAGTACCAAACAAAACAGTTTTTATTTTATCCTAAAGGCAAAAGGGAACCCCTGAAGTTTTTTGAGCAGGGGAGTGACAAAGATCAACATGAGCTCTAACAATGGCAAATTGGCAATTGTGTGGAAAATAGATTGTAGAGGAGAGATATATGAGATAGAAAAATTAGGAGACTATTGCAATAATTCATGTAAGAGGTGGCAGGGCTTGAACTATGGTGAAGGTTATATGAGTGGAAAAATGGGGCTGAATATAAAAGATGTTGGACAAAATTTTGTGGATTGGAAATAGTGTGTGGGTGGGTGGGGTTATGTGAATGTTAGGAGGGAAAGTGAAGAGTTGTGAAGGATATTGAAGCAAACTTAGGTGGCCTAAGGAAGTGATGGCCTAGGAAGTGATGTCTTTGGCTGAATAGGAAAGTCAATAAGATGGATGAATTTAGTAGGAAAGATAATGAGTTCTGTTTTAACTATGGCAAGTTTGAGATGCCTATAGGACATTCCAAGTAAATGTCCAACAGGCAGTTGATGAAGTGGAACTGGAACATAAGAGAAAGGAGAAGACTATATGTAGATCTGGAAATCATCCTCATAGATATGAATAGTGGAACCCCTGGTGGCTAATGAGATCACCAAGAGTATAGTTATAGAGAAAAGAGAAGGCCCAGGTAGACTCTTGGGGCATACCCACACAGAGAAGGCAGGCCATGAATGATGAAGCCTGTAAAGAAAGAATTGGTTAGAAAGGAGAGAACTAAAGAGAGTATTATCATGAGACCTGAAGGAGACTAGTATGATCAGAAGGAAGGATTCACTAACATTGCAGAGAGATCAAGAAGGGTGACCACTGCTAAGACTTATAACTGTTTATTATCTGCAAAAGCAATTGTTTATTTTACTTTATTTCATATTCAGAGCTAATGGTCCTAATATTTTAAAGTGACTTTAGATGGTTCTCAGCACTTGGACAGTGTCCACAGAGAGAGCCAAAGACTTATTTGCACAAAGGCATATGTACCCATACTTAGCTTGCCTAAAAAAGTAGATGTCATCTGGAAGAAGAAAAGGTCAAGAAATTCAAGGGAATTAATGGGGAAAAAAACAAATGAAGGTGGCCTTGCTGTACCAGATCTGAAACTATATCATAAAACAGCAGTCATCAAAACTATTTCATACTGGCTAACAAAAACAGAGTAGTTGATCAGTGGAATAAGACAGGATCACAGGACAAAATAGACAATAAATATAGCAATCTACTGTTTGACAAAGCCAAAGACCCCAGCTTTTGGGATAAGAACTCACTATTTGACAAAAACTGTTAGGAAAATTGGAAAGTAGTATGGCAGAAAATAGGCATTGACCCACACCTGACACCATATACCAAGATAAGATTGAAATGGGTTCATGATCTAGACATAAAGAATGATATTATAAAGAAATTAGAAGAACATAGGATAGTTTATTTCTCAGATCTGTGGAGGAGGAAGGAATTTGTGACCAAAGAAGAACTGGAGATCATTATTGATCACAAAATAGATAATTTTGATTATATTAAGTTAAAAAGGTTTTGTACAAACAAAATGAATGCAAACAAAATCAGAAGGGAAGCAATAAATTGGGAAAACATTTTTACATTCAAAGGTTCTGATAAAGGCCTAATTTCTAAAATATATAGAAAATTGACTCAAATTTATAGGAATTGAAACCATTCTCCAATAGATAAATGATCAAAGCATATGAACAATTTTCAGATGAAGTAATTGAAATTATTTCTATTAATATGAAAAGTTGCTCCAAATCACTATTGATCAGAGAAATGCAAATTCAGACAACTATGAGATACCACTACATACCTATTAGATTGGCTAAGATAAAAGGAAAAAAAAATGATGAATGTTGGAGGGGATGTGGGAAAACTGGGACACTGATACATTGTTGGTGGAATTGTGAACGCATCCAGCCATTCTGGAGAGCAATTTAGAACTATACTCAAAAAGTTAACAAACTGTGCATACCCTTTGATCCAGCAGTGTTTCTACTGAGCTTATATCCCAAAGAGATCTTAAAGGAAGGAAAGGGACCCACATGTGCAAGAATGTTTGTGGCAGCCCTTTTTGTAGTGGCAAGAAACAGGAAACTGAAAGGATACCCATCAATTGGAGAGTGGCTGAATAAATTATGGCATAGGAATGTCATGGAATATTATTGTTCTGTAAGAAACTATTAACAAGATGATTTCAGAAAGGCCTGGAGAGACTTGCATGAACTGATGCTGAGTGAAATGAGCAGAACCAGGAGATCATTATACACGGCAACAACAAGACCATATGATGATCAATTCTGATGGACATGACTCTCTTCAACAATGGAATGTTTCAAACCAGTTCCAATTATTCAGTGATGAAGAGAGCCATCTGTGCCCAGAGAGAGGCCTATGGGATCTGAATGTGGTTCACAACATAGCATTTTCACTTTTTTTGTTGTTGTTTCTTGCATTTTATTTTGCTTCTCTCTCTCTCTTTTTTTTTTTTTACTGGTTTGATTTGATTTTTCTTGTGCAGCATGATAATTGTATAAATATGTATGCATATATTGGATTTAACATATATTTCTACCACATTTAACATATATTGGACCACTTGCCATCTGGGGAGGGCATGGAGGAAGGAGGGGAATTGGAACACGGGGTTTTGTCCATGCGTATGTTTTAAAAAATAAAAAGCTTTAATAAAAAAAAAATAGATGCGAGTAAATGGAAATTCAGAGTTTTTGGTTCTGTAGCCAATGTCAGCATGAATTTGAGGAGGGGAGTGAGCAGGGAGTGTCTTCCTGCTATTGCCATTAACTACTCCTTTTCTTATTTTCCAGCAAGGAAATTTTAATAGCTCCATTGGCTCAGATGGCTACATGCTGTCATCACTGACCTGTGGAATGTCACCAGTAACTTCTATTACGGAAGGTCTTCAGCAGGTAAGTTTTGTATAGGTCAGAATGTGAAGAAGGTGTTTCATTTTTAAGCCTGGAAGACTGAAGAAGAAAGCATTAATAACAATATGAAGGATTCTTGTTAGAATGATCAGCTCTTTTCTGTTTCCGCCAGGGAAGTAAAGAAGAAATAGTTTTAAATTATAATATGACATATTTTAACATATTTAACATGTTTTGGACTACCTGCCATCTAGGGGAGGGGGTGGAGGGAAGGAGGGGGAAATTTGGAAAGTTTTGCAAAGGTCAGTGTTGAAAAATTACCCATGCATTTGTAAATAAAAAGCTTTAATAAAAAAATTATGACAGCATTAGACAGAGAAAGTTCACTGCTAATAAGTATTATAAGACTCTGTAGAATGGGTTATCTGAGGTGGCCATGGAATTCCTTCTCTGAAAGTCCTTTAAAAAGTGAAAGGGACTTTCCATCCATTTAAAATGTCTGAGCTGTGTCCTATCCACAAGGGTTATGGACTTTGGGACTGGGAGAGAGAGAGAGAGAGAGAGAGAGAGAGAGAGAGAGAGAGAGAGAGACACTACTTGATTTCAGATTATGCAGCAGCAGCTATTGGTGCCATAGTGCACAAAGCGACTAACCTGGAGTCAGGAAGACTCCTGAGTTCAAATCCAGCCTCAAACACTTAGTATTTATGTTTTCCTCAGTTTCCTCATCTGTAAAATGAGCTGGAGAAGGAAATGGTAAACCATTTCAGTATCTTTGCCAAGAAAATCTCAAATGGAATCATGAGGAGGCAGACATACCTGAAAACAACTAAACAACAAAATATATGGAATATCGTCCATATATCCAGCTCTGTGCTGTATACCTTCAGGGATTCATTTCCTTAAGGGCAGGGACTGTTTTGTTTTCAGATTTGGTCCTAGGTAGAGGAAGGAGGAACTAAAGAAGGCAGAATTAGAAAGGCATAAAAATGCAAATTAATTTGTATTGGGAAAACACAGAAGAGATTGGCTTACCTGTGGCTCAGTTTGAACCATAGAAATTATTTTGAATACGATGATGAGGAATGGATAAGTCCCTGGAAAATCTAGCAGTTTGGTGTCATAGTGGATAAGAGCATTAGACTCAGGAGTCAGGAAGATCTGAGTTCAAACTCAACATCAGATACTTATTGTATGATACAGGAGGTCATTTAACTTCTCTGTGCCTCAGTTTCCCCACCTGTAAAATGGGAATAATAATATAATAGCACCCCCTCTCAGATTTATTTCGAGGATCAAATGAAAATATATATATAATGATATATATATATATAAATATATAAAATGATATATGACATAGTGCTTTATAAATTGTAAACTATATGTAAATGCTAGCAATTATTATTGTTGTTAAAATCAAGAAGGAGATGGGACTTGATCCTTATAAGCAACAGCAAGCTCTACCATAAATTATAAATTGTGTGTTTATGGTGAATGTAGTATTGTTAGGAATTGGCAACAATGTGAAGGCTGTATTGTTGTGCTCATTGACCAGAGACAGGAAAATCAATTAGGAGAGCTGGACCATAGTGATAACACTAAAGATGGAGAGGAAAGAAAGAAGGAAGGGAGGAAGGAAAGAAAGAAGAAAGAAAGGACTTATTAAGCACCTTCTGTGTGTTACCTGTTCTAAGCACTTAACATATATTATTTCAGGTAGGTGCTATTTTGACAGTAGTAACAATAGTTACACAGCTAATCCAAGGCCACATTTAAACACAGGTCTTTTTGATTGCAGGCCCAATGCTCAATGTGTCATCTAACCAAAATCCCCCCAAATCCACGTGGCATTTTGTAAGATTGGGTGTAGCAATAAAAGAATGGGCCTTTAATATCTACCAATTGACAAGCCTTTATTAAGCTCTTCCTAAGTGCTGGGTTTCAGGGAGACAGAGACAGAGACAGAAACATTTTATACCTTGAAGGAGCATATTCTTTTATCAACATGTACATATATAAGTATGTAAAAATAAATGCAAGGTAATTTTGGATCAAAAGCACTCACAACTTGAGAGGATCAGGGAAGGCCTAGTGTAGAAAGTGATCCTAAACTGAATTTTTAAGGAAAGAAGGGATTCTAATAGATGGAGATAACAAGGGAATGCAATCCAGGCAGGAAGAACAGTCATTATAAAAGCATAAAAATCATAGGTGATATGTAATGTGTGAGGAATAGCACACAGGTCAGCTGAGCTCAGAGCATTTATTAAGTTTTCACCATGTTTCAGACACTGTGTGGTAAGTGCTGCTGGTCCTAATATAATCAAGCAAGAAAGTTCTTGCCCTCATGTAGTCTACATTCTAATGGGAGAGGGAGGAGGGAGATTCTGCAAAGCAAAGGGGCATGGTGAGGGGATGTGGTCCCTTGTAAGATTTTTGGTTTTGCTTTGTTTTGTTGGAGGCAGTCAGGGTTAAGTGACTTGCTAGTAAGTGTCTGAGGCCAGATTTGAACTCTGGTTCTCCCAACTCCACTCTGTGCCACAACTGCTGCAGCCCTTTTAAGATAAGACAAAAGATCATTGTCAAAATGGACAGTCTAGAGGTAGAGTCTTTGATTTGGGTAGAAGGGAAATAAGGTTTATGACCAGAGTACAGCATTGTGGTGAGCATATTGCAATAATCCAGGCAAGAGGTGAGAAAGATCTGAATTAGAGAATCCCATCTGACTATGGGAGTAGAGAAAAAGGGAAAGATGAGAGAGATATAATAGGAGAAATCACAATATTTGGAAACTATGTATAGAGTATGGGAGATGAGGAATGTACCCAGGAGACTGTAAAGATGGTAGTGCCTTCAGCAAACATAGGAAAGTTCAGAAGAGGGCTGTGTTTTGAAATGATAATTAGTTCTTATTTGGACATGATGAGTTTAAGATGCCTATTGGAATATAAGGATAAGAAGTCCCCATAAGAATGAAGGAATTTTTAGGAATTAGGCAGGAAAGGGAAAATTAAGGTGCTAGATGTGTATGATCTGAAAAAAAGAAATTTTTGGAGTTTTATCATCATCATTATCATAGCTATTATTAACATAGCACTTTAAGATTTGCAAAACAAATCCATCATTTTATCCTTACAAATACCCTATTAAGTAATACTATTGTTATTTCTATTTTGCAATGCTGCAACCCTTTTAAAGTACTTAAACAAAATTTTTGGCCAAACACACATGCTTAATGTATCAGGCACTTAATGCTTGAATATGAGCTGAGCCATCACCACTTGTCTTGACTTATATCTCATCAGTGGACTGCAATGACAGGAAAGAGGGAGGCTGATGACTTTGCACAGCTCTGCCTCACTTAAATCCAATTCACTCACAAGTCAAGACATCACCCATCACATTGTGATATCCTTGGTCTTCTGTGAGAATGAAAAACAAAAACAATCACACAGATAAGGAAACCAAGGCTTTAAGAGGTTAAAGAACTGGCTCAGGGCTGCACAGTTACTATATGATCATCCTGATTCAAGGTTCATGCCCTGTCCACAGTGCTATCTAACTACTTCATACCCACAAGACTGAAGACTGTGACCATCCTTATGTAGAGCTGAGATGGAGTGAAGAGGGAGGGCATAAGAGCTGAGGAGATGGGAGAGTTGGGGAATTAGAGAATATGAGTAAATATCAGCATGTTAATATTCCCTGGTTAACAAGCAGGAGTTACATTAGAGAAGGATATATTGGAATACTGAATTTCTTGAGAAAGAAGGTACCAGTGAGCTCAGCCTACTGCCTCTAAAATTTAGATTGGGTAATAAATCTGCATAGAGTGAATCTCAGAGGAGGAGAGATAACATGTATTTCCTCTTTTTATAGTTTATGTGAATGTTATTTTTATAATTGAAATTCTCAGTAGAGCTTTCTTTGATTTAAAGTAAACTAGAAATGTGTCGGAGAAAATCACCTAATCCAATGTAAGGATGCCCTTAAAGCACTTTTGTCTTTTTGTTTTTTCTTTTCTTTTCTTTTTTTTTCCTGAGGCAGTTGGGGTTAAGTGACTTGCCCAGGGTCACACAGCTAGGAAGTGTTAAGTCTCTGAGACCAGATTTGAACTCAGGTCCTCCTGACTTCAGGGCTGGTGCTCTATCCATTGTGCCATTTAGCTGCTCCCCTTAAAAGCACTTTTGAAACGAGTTGTTGAATGAGCCGAAAACTCTCAATCTTGTACCTCATCTTCACCCTCACCCCCACTTTCTCTTTCAGATAGTTACCATGGGTCTTTTTCGAACCATTGCTTTGTTCTACCTTGGAAGTTTTGATAGCCTCATCCGACGATGTATGATCCAGAGGGCAAAGTCTGAAACTGTGGACAAAACGGCTTGATCATGATTCTGAAAAACAGAGAATGGTTATTCAACAATTTGGACAACTTGCTGCTAACTGGGATCTGACTCTGGTGCAAGTGGGTTAGGATGCATGGAGTTTGAAAAGATCTTTCTTCTTCAGGAACCTGGATGAGAACAAGAAGGCAAAAATACAATTCTGGGAAATACTAATACTATGCAAATATAAGGATAAAGACTTACTCGTTCTCTAGGTTCTGAGATAGAGAGATGATGGTGTGGGAAATGATAGACTACCAGAAATGGGAGAAAATAGAACTTTGGACTGGGTTACTTGCTGGTAATTCTGAATAACAATTTTTATTTCTTTTCTCATATTCTTTCCCCATTCTCTTACTCCTGGTGGTGATAGAGACCAAAAATGAATTTTGTGGCATATAAAGCCAGGAAGAATTCTTTTTTAATTGTTTAGGTCTCGACTAATTTCTAGGGTGGTTTTCAAAACTCAGCTTACTTGATTCATGACAATTTTTTTCCATTGTCAGTAGGTTTAAATGCCTATCTTTGTCACTTTTACTTCTATTTGCTCCTGATGAGAAAATGTTAAATGGCAGCACTATTTCTTGACGATCCCAAATGGAAGCAAATTGTGCTGTATAAGCACAGCTACAAAATGGGAGAAAGAGGAGTTGGGGGATGGGGGTGCCACAGGGCATAATTTAAAAAGACAAATATTTCATGGAGAATTTAAAAAAAATTCCTCTCCAAGTTAAAATGCTTGGGAAATTTCCCTCTACTAACCTATGGTAAAAAGGCAGTCATCTAAAATGTTTTTTTGAAGAAAAAATAAAATTTTAGAAACTTCATTGTTTACAAATCCTAAATAGCCATAACCTGAAATTCATATGTTCCATTTTATCCTATTCATTTCCTTTTCTCTTCACTTTTACCTAAGGTACTTACTGTAATATTTACATAAAAAACAAATTTAATTTAATAGAGAATTTGTGTTGATTAAAACAAGTTTTACAGATTCATCCAGTGGCACATATTTAACTTTCATGAAGACTGAAGATTGAATAGGTTAATTTTGTTCCCTAGGATACCATTCATTGATTAAGATAAGCTCCATGATTTCCATATATCTGTTCAAACCAGACAAAACAGAAGACCAATGCCACACTTTTCTAAAAATGTATTTGGACAACCCACACTTTCCTATGAAAGAACTTTACCTTTGCACCATATGTTAATGATGCTTACAAAACCTACCTTAGCAATGCTTTTTAAGCTGTTGTCTCTCAGAACCCCCTTGCTCCCAGGAATGCTGTTTCCAATGAGCAGAACCATTGTTCATTTAATGGACTTCCATAGTAAGTGCCTATGATGAGCTTTAGCAAATGCTGCTTGTTTCATACTGGCCATTATTAGCTCTTCTCAGTTGGAGAGCTCTTGTCTGCATTTTCATTCTCAAGTCTTCTCCTAGGTGCATTTGTGTAGTGAGGCCATTTGAATTCACTTTTATGGAAATAGGCCTCTTCTTGTGGTCACATAGAAAGGATTTTGTAAAATAAAAAATAAAATAAAATAAATAAACCCCATATATATGTATATGTATATAGATATAGATATACATATATACTTGTAGCAAAACTGGGGAGGGGATTAACTATATTGCTCTTGATCTTTGGAACTTCTTGATTTAATTTTAAAATAAAATGGTATTGAATGCCTTTAATCCATGACAGGTTGCTTGCAGTGACTTCATAACATTAGGTGAGAATAATACTTTCTTAGTCATGGCATCCAGGGTAGTCTAGAGATAGGACTTTTAGACCAAGCAAAGTTATACATGACAGCAGATCTGCTGTAGTGATATTTTAAGGGAAATATCAGACTTCTTTGTTACATATGTATTCCTTGTAATATACAGCTGTACTATTAAAAGAGTCTGACATCAACCAAAGCACGAGAATTTTTTAAAGGCTATAGCTCTAGATTTTTCCTATTTGGCTCATGTAGGCAAAAGACTATCATAACATTGATAAACCTTTTTTTTCCGAGTTTCCTGAGCCAGATTTTTTTTGATAGTGTCCATCTGTTTAGGGCTCCCTTTCCTTCAGATATTTCATTTTATGCCTGCAAATATGCTAAATTGTGCCTATGATAAAAGGCATTCAGTTATAGTTATACTGAAAAGCTGTTTCTTCTCTAGATGGTCTGTAACAGTTTCTTAAAAGAATTTCAGTTCTGTAGTTCTTAACTCTGAGTGGTTTGAGTTGCATTGTTTTATTATGATAAAGATATATTTATTTTTAAAACTTTTAATTGCATTTAGTCTTAGAAGTTCCACATGAGATTTAGAGAACCATTTATTTTGGAGAAAGATATAAAATACTTAGGATTTTTAAAGGAAAAATGCCTATTTTCCATTTTTTTGTCCAGTTTAATAATTTGCACAGTTGATAGAAGAAGAAAATCTAAAATGATCTATTATTTAGAGCATGGCAGGTTGACATCCTAATGACAGTAATTCTTACATGTTTACCACAGATTCTATCTTTGGTTATATTCAGTATATCATTGATAGTTTCTGCATAAGCCTTTCAAGAATGTTTTCCAGTAGATTAGATGGCAAAAGTTGTTTTTGTTTGTCCTTCACTCTTGAAGAAGAGGTGATGCTATGGCATACAAATGAATTAGATTTAAATGAGGGAGGGCTGTGGAAAGTCACCAGCCTCACTTTCCCCTCCAGAGCCATCTGGCTCTAGTGGCAAGATATAGATCAGAATTATTGGAGATGGCCCTGGATGCAGGGAGAGACCTTGGTCTTTTTAAACTAAGGTCTTTAATAGGTCTCAGTTTGACTGAGGCAATTGATAACAAAAGTTTTGTTTTGGTGAAGTTACAAGGATAGAAAAACTAGATTGTGTATGTCTACACAAATAGATACTGAACTAACTTCCCCTCCACCAATTATTGTCTGAACCACAGATTTAATCAGTTTGTTGCATCATGTTCTCAGTAAAACAATGATGTTCATTTGTGACCAGCTTTCAAATTTTCTATTTTTTTTTTTTTTGACAGTCTGATGTGTTGTATCTTTCCCATTCCTCTATCATTCCCAGGAGACATTACATTTAATGTACACACTAATCATGATGTAACTCCAATCATCCTAAATCTCCCTGTTCATAACTGTAGTGTGAAGCAGTAACAATAGATTTGATATTTTCATTAAGTCTAAAAAGAAGGGAATGGCTAGCTATATTTTTCTTGATGTGAAAATTCTACATACTTTTAAACTGATAAAGGTATTTACATGGTTGTTTTGATACATATGAGAGCTTAGGCTTGCTGCTTCATGAGCATTTGTGCCAGAAATGTAAACTAATTTTCATATCTTGTATTTCTCAGAAACAAAAAATAAATGGGGAATGAGGTTTACAGATTTGAAAGTTTTATTTTTATGCATATGGTGCTTTCTTTAAATACTTGAGCACAATAAAAATGTTTGTGCTATCAAACGTTTTGCATTCCAAGCACTTAAAGAGTATGGCATTTTTTTATAAGCTCACAATATGGTTGTAGTAAATGTTTCATACATTTATCTTCCCTCTCCCAAGAAAGTAGAATATGAGACTAGAAGTTAGGAAATCTGAGTTCATGTGTGTTTGATGCATGATCCTAAACAAATCTTACAGACTGTTTCCTCTTTCAGAATGTGAATAATAATTTGACTTCACTTTTCTAAAATATATTAGAGTTCATATAGATGTATTACAGTATATGTATGTCTTGCTCTAAGGAAGATAAAGTAAGAATGTTTATGCCCGTTTTACAGAGGAGTAAGTTGAGAATCAGAGGTTAAGTGACTTGCCCACAACTTAAATTACATCACTGGATTGTTGTGACAATCAAACAATGCACAAGAAAATGCAAAACATGAGGTAAATGTATAGTATTATTATTTTCTGACCTGTGTTTTTATATCTCTTTTATTGGAAGTTCAAGTGAGAAAGAGGAAAGAAAATGTTCAATTTCAATTCAGAATCCAGATTTGGAATTTAAATGCAAAAAAAAAAAAAAAAAAAATGTCTTGCCCGCACAGAAACAATGTTCCACCTCTTACTGCCATATTGTTCCATCCTTATTTGACTACAATTTATCAATACACAATAAGTCCTGAGAGAACAACTAATTTTGTTCCTCAGTCTTTAGCTCAGGATATATATATATATATATATATATTTCCCCCAGTAATAGCCACTTAGAAAGTTAGAAATGAGCATTTTTCTGTCTGGGTTATGTGAATACCAAGATGGCAGACTAGATATTTTTTCTGATCCTCACAATCCCTTAGGTCTCCATAAAACAGAAATTATGCACCAAAGATAAAACAACTTCAGTAATCTTCAAAGGCTAGGACACCCAGAATCCAAAAGAAGGCTTAAAAAAACCCCACAAATCCAAGAATATCACACTAGCTAAACTCAGCTGACCCCCAAGTTCATTCAGTACCCCTTCCTTACTTCCCAGGCTACCAGCATTGAGGCTACACTAGTAGACCCAAGGACATGACACAGGCTTGTACCAAAACCCATTCCTGTATCCCATGCTGATCCTCCCTTTTTCCAAGGCTGGAGTGACCCTGACTCCAGGCTGCAGAAGTTTGCTAGAGACTTGACAACAGCTTGACTACAATCCTTCAGGAGCAAAAGCCTCCTAGGAGCCCAACCCAGTAGCATTAACAATGCAAAACTAAATTGTGGGTCCAGGCCAGAGCCCTGAGGGACTGAGGGAGTGAAACAGTTCACAAAGGATGTCATGCATTTGGGAAACTACCAAGCCTGAGGAAAGAGCATGACATGGGACTGGGGCTATATCTGACCTGTCAGAAGTCATTTGGGGCAGAGACCTAGATTGGTGGTGAATTCAAACTCCCTGTGAAACCATGATTAGAGGGAAGGGCTTCAAGTGAGTGGTAAGGAAATAAGGAAGAAAAAATGAACTGAAGCTAACAAAGATTTCTGGACCAAGAAATCTCAGACCTTGAACATAAGCAAATAAATCAAAAGGAAAAAATAACAACAGTAGGAAATGTGGTTTCTACGTGTAATAAACAAATTCAGGCATCAATGAATAAATACTGTAAAACAGGAGAATAATGCAACACTTGAAGAGGTGTAGGACCCTGTTGAATGTGAAGAGAACATGGAATCATAACAGGCTGTTCCTGAATTAAAAGAAAAAAATTATGAGAGCTGGATTTATGTCCTACTTTGCAAAAACAGCAGAATAAAAAAATCAATCAGCAATGGCAAGCCTCAGCAAAGAAACAAAAGACAGAACAATAGATTGGGAATTCAAATTACACACAAATGAAGGACAACCTGGAAGAGAAGGAAAAAAATCCAAAATAATGACAGAGAATGTAGGATTATAGGTCTCCCAGAAGAACATAACAGGAAAAAAAACTCTAACACTATAAGAAAATAATAGAACTGTTTAGAACTTCTGAATATAGAAAATGAAATTCTGATTAAAAGAGTTCACAGATCACCTCTAGGTGATCACCTAGATCACCTCTAGGATTAAAAAAAACAAAAACAAACAAAAAAAAAAACCTTCAGGCTGAAAACTCCCAAACACATAATGGCTGAATTTAACAATTTATTTTAGAAACAACCAATTTGGCAAGCCATCAGGTGAAAGATCTCTAAATTCAAAAAGGAAAAGACATTTAAACAATACAAGACTGTTCAGCATCCAAAAGAAAAATGGAGGAAGGAATGGAATAAGGTGTTCTGAAGAGCAATGGAGTTTTAGGGATAGGCCAGAGTGACCCATCCTACAAATTCATGCTTAGCTATATAAGAGAAAAGAGGGGTGTTCAATAATAAAAAAAATATTTTGAAGCATTTAAAAAATAATCAAAACTGAAGAGATTATTTCATTCTCAAATACCTGAAACTACAGAAATGCAAGAGGAGTGAATAAATGCAGCAATTAATAGCAACAGAGTGACCACAGAGAGACAACTAAGAGACCTCTCTAGAAATACAAAAGGTGACTGAAAACAAATCTGGTAGAGCTAACAGTGAGGAAATGGACCCAGGGGCCATAGTGGACAGATGCTGATTCACTACCTACAGGTGAATGATGCTTTTATGGGACTATATTACAACATGGAAGGGTATATAAAAAAGAGAAGCGAATGGAGATTGAGAGGAGTGTGTGGTGGACTGGGGTCTACTCAAGGATTATCCATGAAGGGAAGATGACTTCTATGGTCTCAGGAAGAGAAGAACCTGTGAAGAGTAGGGTGGAAAGACTGAAAAGGAAAAAGAAAGGACACTTGACTTTGGAAGTAGAAAGGGGTTCTGTGATGAATGTTCCTCTGAGTAAAGAGAGTTGATGAAAGAGATGTGGACTATGCACTGGAAGATTTGATGCTTAAAAGTTTATTTGTCTTGGGAGGAAATTAGAATCCTTGGGAGGCAACTGAAGGAAAAACATGGGCATAAGGAGGAGATTTCCAGGCAAATTTAGCAGAAAATAAAAGTCAACAAGAGAAATAAAGATCAATTGTGGGGAAGGAGCCCTGCCATAGAATAGTGTCCTTTCTGATACTTATATTATTTGGTATTGTATTGGTAGTAAGATTCAATTAAAAAAAAAAAAAAAAGGGAATCCATGGAGTAGTTTCCTGGATACTAGGCAATAAGAACAAAGCCCTAAAGGTGAGAGAATTGAGGAGATTGGAACAGCAAGAGATTAATTGTGGGAATGAGTGAACCACACTGACTCCATCTTGTGACAACTCTAGAGTTAGTTCAGTTCCCTTTCTATTCAATTATGGGTCTAGTCCAATTCTGTCTTGTGGGAATATGTTATTCAAGTTTGGGAATTGGGAGGAAACCTTATTTTACTGTTTGAATTTATCCCTATGTGGCTGGGAAACTGCACCATCTCTAGCTGCTTTTTGAAGACCTTTTATTAAGGATTTAATTTATGCCAATCAGAAGCTCAGATCCAAAGAGTGATGAGTAACCCATATGTCTTATCTGGAAACTAGCCCCATAGTGATCCATCAATTTTTTTTTTAATTTTCCTTTGATTTTTAATAGACACTTAAAGGGAGTGGGATACTTTCTCTTTCTGAATTCAGGGAATTACATGTATTCACTTTCTCTTCCCATTTATAAAGTCACTAATCTTTCCTCTAATTAGAAATCAGATTACCTAATATTGTAGTAGTTCCTTTTAATTAATTATTTGATTTGTTTTTTGTTTGAGTAATTGTTTTTAAATATATAAAAGTCTATCTCCTCCCATATTTGGGGTCCAACCCAAGCTGAGAAAGTCTGTCATGGTTTGTAGACCAATTGGCATACATTCTTTAATAAATCAAAATGTCCCAAAGTTTGAACCTGAAACTTGAAAAAAGTACAAATTTTATATACAGAGGAAAACATAAACCTAACTTTTATAACTTTAAATATAAATGAATTAAATAATCCAATAAAGTGAAAAAGAGTAACAGATTGTATAAGAAAACAAAATTCTACAATCTGTGGCTTACAAGAAACATTTTAAAAACAACACATACACAAAATGAAACTGAGGGGATAGAAAAAATTTATACATCAGGTGAAGTTGAAAAAAGCAAGAGTTCTCATACTGTCAAAACAAAATCAAGCATTAAAGAACTAAAAAGAGCTAAACAAGGAAAATTATATTATACTGAAAGGAAACATAAACCACATACTAATATCAGAAATAATTGTATATGTTCAAAATATCTTAGCATCCAAGTTCTTAAAGGAAACATTATCTGAGCTTCAAGAAGATATAGACAATCACAAAAGTAATAGGAAACTTCAATATTCCTCTATCAGTTTTGGATAAACATAATTGAAATACATAGTAGAGAAAATGTGGAACTGAACAATTTTCTGAAGAAATGGATTAAAAAATATGTGGCATCTTCTAAATGTGACAGCAAAAGAATATACATATTTATCTGCATCGTGGGGTTTTTACATTGACCATGTATTAGGACACAGAGACTTTAAAAACAAATGTAAAGAAATAGAAATAATTAAATTTTTTATGTACCATAATGCAATAAAAATAGAAATTGGTTCAGGGACTACAGACAAAAAATACAGACACAGAGACAACAATGAAATCTTAAATGATGAATGGATCAAAAAAAATCATAGAAACATTAAAAGGAAATGATAATGATGAAAAAACATACCTAAATTTGTGTGATGCACTTATATCAATCTTCAGGGAGAAAATCTTTTCCTTATAATCATACATTTAACAAAATAGAAAAAGAGGATTAATGAAGTAAATATGCTTAAAAGTTAGAAAATCAACAAATAAACCTAAAAATATGTTAAAAAGAAGAGATATTAAAAGTTAGAAGTATAACATTAATTAGAAACAAAAACTCCATAGAAATAAGTAAAACTAAAAAATGGAAAAACCTTTAATTTGATTTAAAAAGGGCAAAAAATTAATAAAATAATAAAATAAACAACATGAAACCACAGCAAAACCAGAAGAATTAAAAATAAAACTTATTTTGTAGTTATATGCCAAAGAAAATGAGAAAACAAAAATAGAATACCTTCAAAAATTAAAAAAACCCAAATTATTAAGACATTTTTCTTCATAAGCATTGCTTCCTTTTCATTTTAATAATTAATTCCTTTTAATAACTTGGTCAAAAGTTTGTGTTTTTATATCACCTTTATTTTTCAATATGCCCCTCTTTTCTGCCCCATGAGAAATACATTCCTAACAAAGACTAAAAAAGGAAGAGGGAAAAATTTTCAGTCCAAAACCCCCTTGATATATTTGTCAATTCCAATAGTAATACTATTTTCCATGTCCACAGTCCCCTACTTATTCAAAGAAAGTGAGTTTCAGTTTAATAATCATTTATGAACCTACATGCCATAGTTTGTCTAAAACAATGGGCTTGGACTTTGAAGATGGCAAAGCTAAAATTAATTCTCAATTTCACTCCTCCCCCTCCCCTTGCTTTTTAACTTTTTCCCTTTTCCTTCTTCCTTGTCTTACTTCCCAGTCTTTGTCACATTCTCACAAAAGTCTCAGAAGAAAAAACTTAGACTTTCTTGGCTGGACTTCTGAGTATTTCTTTACTCTCTTATTGGGCAGAAAATAAAGAACTAAAAATATAATAACCTCTTATCCAAAGTTGTAAGCATCCTGGTGCCTTTGAGTAACAGCTTGAGAATCCCCATATAATCTGGAAGATGCCATATAAATCCTGAAATGGTCATTCTAGTTGCCTTCCCTGAGCATTAATTTTTGAATGTCTAAATGTGCAGTGTGTATTGGATGGCTGAACAAAACTGACATTACAGAGAATGTAAATTCTTTACCTACACCATTTTAATGCTATGGTGTCACAAGATACTCCCTTTATTGCAATTCAATTAAGTATTTACTAAGCACCTACAGTGTGGCCTGGGCTATGTTAGACTTATGGAAGTTATAATAGAAGTTTCAGATGTGGAACTTTCCCCTTTGAAGAATATTCCCTCTAAATGAAGAACTATTATTTATGGGAAAAAATGAGAGAAGAAAATGAGTTCTTGTAGATTTCCTATCTTAAATAAAAAATCAATATTTTAGACCTATTTTTAAAATTTAATCTGTGATTTAAATATACATTGGGTGAATAAAGATAAACAATCTATATTGTTTCAGAATCATTTGCATTTTAGAATATGCTCTGTTATATAAACATTCTTAATTTTCTTTTTTTTAACATTTCTTGCCAGAAACAGAAAACTTTTCATAAATCTAAATTAAAATAAAACTGTGAAGTACTGTACATGGTCCAGGTAAAGTACTGAAGACACTACTGTATTTTTAATGTTAAGAGCTATAAGACATCTAAATATGGAAAATAGTCTAAAATAGTAGATTGCTGGTCCATATTGGTGGGAGAAAGGCAGAAAAAAGCATTTATATAGCATTTATTATGTGCCAGGTACTGTGTTTAGTTGTATATGTGTGTGTATGCACACACACACACACATATATATATCTCATTTGATCCTCACCACAGCCCTGTGAGGTAGGTGGTACTATCATCCTCATTTTACAGCTGAAGCAACTGAGACAAATAGAAGTTAAGTGATTTGCACAGGATCATACAGATAGCAAATATCTGAGGACATATTAAAACTCAGATCTTTCAGATTCCAGACCCAGCCTTCTAATCATGGTGCCATCAGCTGCCTCTGGGGAGCAGAAAATGACTTTTATTTCTTGGGCACTTCAGGGCTACATCTTGACCACATTTGAATGAGTGGAATCACACACACATATGATATCGATAACATGACAGCTATCTCCATGTATGCACATATATAGACACTCCCCAATAGTACTCACTGGTTTACCTACCTGTCTGACCCCACCTTTTCAGCCACCTTTGCCAGGTCTGCCATATGTTCACTTCGGGTATATCCTAAAGCTCTGTCCTGGGCTTTCTTCTCCTTTTCTATGCCCATGGATTCAAGTATCATCTCTGTGTGGAGATAACAGATTTAATTGTCTATCCCTAACTTCAGTCTTGCATCTCCTACTACCTGTGTGACATCACAAACTCCATGTCTCATAGACATCTTAAACTTAACATATTCAAAATTAAACTCAAATCTTTCCTTCCCAAACCCTTCCCTCTTCTTGTTTTTTTTT
>JAJPUD010011960.1:0-39871 GCA_023553655.1 Myrmecobius fasciatus
CATCCTTCCTTCCTTCCTTCCTTCCTTCCTTCCTTCCTTCCTTCCTTCCTTCCTTCCTTCCTTCCTTCCCTCCTTCTTTCCCTTTCCTTCCTTCCTTCCTTCCCTCCTTCTTTCCCTTTCCTTCCTTCCTTCCTTCCCTCCTTCCTTCCCTTTCCTTCCTTCCTTCCTTCCCTCTTTCCTTTTTCACATTAGTCATGTTGTGAAAGCTGGCACAGATTTTTTATGAATTGAAAACAATTAAAAACCAATTAACAAGATACAAATCAGGACACAAAATTAGTCTCATTCTAATGGGAGGAAAGATCAGGAACTTTCCAAGTTGGGAGGGGGAAGAGTGAATAGGTGCAGTTCTCTGACATCAATAAAAAGTGTCCCACTCCCCCTAAGTGTTTGTATTCAATCAAAAGAACATGAAAACAATAACTGATTAAGAAGTAGGGGGCAGTTTTCAGATAAGCCATTGAGATATATAATTGTGAGAAAATTCCTTGCATCATTCTTCAGATCTAATTGAGTTTCTGGTCAGTAATAAACTAGATCCTTAATTAAAGGTCTCTAAGCAACCACTAGAGGTGATCTAGCTTCTCAGTCATGAAGGGTTAAGTTCAAACAATGCAATACAGTTTTTTCACAATTCATGTAATTGAACAAAGTTTTCTTAGAAGAGAGAAATTGGGCCAGACCCATAACTGAATAGAAGGAAAACTGACATAGATGCAGAATTGAGTCACAAGATGGAGTTAGTATGATTTTCTCAATTTCCACATTACTAAAGAAAAGAATATAAAACAGTTTGGAAGTATTTCTGTTTAAATAGTACTCCAAAACCCTATTTGTAAAATTACAAAGGTAAGCTTCAATTGTTTGGAAAAATTGCTGGAACAAATTCTGTTTCTGAAGTTTAGTGAGCTGTGTGACCATGAGTTGTCCACTTAATCCTCTGAGCTTCAGTTCTCTCATTGGAAAAATGAAAATTAGAATTGTAAAAGCTGTCTCACAGGGTTGTTGTGAGGATCAAATGTATCAAAAGTATTACATGAATATCAGCTTCTAATGTTAGGAAATCTGGTCATACAGAAGTCTACTAGAAAAGCAAGTAGAAAAGGTCTTGAATTTGGAATCAGGGGATCTGGCTTTACTAATTATTTCCCATACTTGCTGTCTTTCACTGCAATAATATAAGCATATCAAGTTCTACTATGTTCCAGTCACATTGCTAAATGTTGGCAATACAAAAGAAGCAAAATTTAGTCCCTGTCCTCAAAGAGTTCACAATCTAATGGAGAAAGAGAACATATAAAGCTGAAAATCTGGGTGGGTGGAGGAATGAAAGATTTCAGGGCAGGAACCAAGTTTGAGGAAATTCAGAGGAGTACAAAAATACTTGCTGGTTGATTAAATAACCACAATGTAACTATTGTAATAATCCAAACATTATCTTTCTCACTCCCAATATCTGATATATAATAATTAAGTAGAGCTTGTGTTGGTGGTATTCTTCAGTAAACACATTTTCTTTTCCTTTCAACCTCTCTTAATTTTAGGGAATTTGTTCATATTCACATTTGGAAACATGATAGTGTCCCAATTAACATTTTAAAAGATCTAGCAGAAATGCAATTAAAATGATCATTTATAGTTATTTTCATTAAATTCTGAGAAGCCAAACTAAAATAGAATAAGTCTAAAATATAATCACATTGGAAGAGGTCACCTGCTCCAATTCCATGACTCATGAATGACTTCTATAACATTTCAACAAGTATTCATCATGAATAATTATCATTGAACTATCCTGAGATAATGGAATTCACAAATTCACTAGGCACCTCTTCCATTTTCAAGTCATTCGAATTGTAAGAAAATTTGTCTTTGTATTTTGAGAAAATCTGCCTCCTTGAATTGATCAATGATTTTGTTTAATCCCTTCCTTTTGACTTTTATTGACCAGATCTATAGAAAACCATTCTATTCTCTCATGTTAAAAGTGATAGAAATTGAGTCAATCACTCCCACTACAGTTAAAGTAGCTAAAAATGATCTGTGCCCTAGCTCTTTTATCAAATGGGAATACCATCAGGTTGAGCAGTCAAGAAGTTGAGGATTCTTTTTCTATGCATAGGTTTTATGCACAGGGCAGACTCTTCATTCAATCTTTCTCCTGTGTAGCATCATTTCATCTCTTTCAATGTCTCATTTCTTCCAGGGTTGATTATGGACTTTTCAAACCTACTTTTATGCCCTTGACCAATTAAATAGAGGTGGTAGGCCCAGAATGAGTAATTGTGGATTTCAGGTGATTTATGATTGATTCAGTCAATTCCTATCTTTCATTTAGAAGAGGGATCAGATTTGCTTTGTCTAAGATTTCTTTTTTCCTGACTCTATAACATTCCACCAGCTGATCCACCAATTGAATAATTTAAAGAAGGAAAAGAATTTGTTCTGGGAAGACTTCTCTGATCATTAGGAATTGTCTGGATTCATTAAGTGCTCCAATGTAATAAAGCTGATTTTGCCCTGTACCCTAATGTTGACCACTTTAGAATTCAATGATTAGCAAAATGATTAATTAGTAGAAGTTATAAGATTAGAATTTAGAAATGGAAAAAACTCTCCTGTATTCCAACCTTCACATTTTATAGACATGGAAATTGAAGACCAGAGGACAAAAAGATATCTATGTGATAACACTCCAGCTGTTGGTGCCCCACTCCCTCTGTGTGTGTGTATGTGTGTGTCAATATGCACATGATATCTCTCATTATAATATAAACTCCATGAGGCAGGGACTATTTTCAATGTACATGTGTGTGCATGTGTGTGTGCCACACTTAAAACAACCTGTTATCTAGTAAACACTTAATAAATGCTTGTTGATTTGACTCATTGATAATAAGTAGTAGAGCTGCAATGTGAATCTAGGTCTTCAGATTACAAATTCACTTCTCTTTCCACTCCAGAATCTTCAGCTTCATGAATGTCTCTTTGGAGCAGATACACACACATATACATGTATATGTGTATATGTATGTGTATATATATATGCATATATATATATATATATATATATATATATATATATATATATACTTCTTTCTTTTCTATCTATCTTTAAAAAAAGTAAGCTAGTCCTTGCTCTCAAATAGCTTATATTTGAATGTGGAAAGACAGTACATATAAGTGAGCATAATTTGGGACTGGGGGGCATTGAACCAGGTAAGATAAAAGCTCACTATCATCATCAGATCCTGAGTTTCAGTGGTGGCTATTCAGTTCCAGCTGGAGGAAGATGAGAGGCCAGAAAGCAGGTGAAATGTTTGGAGATGAGCCAGAAATTAAAAGCATATACTAATACCACACTTTTACCTAACACATACTGTGCTGGGTATTTAGGGGATGGGGACAATAGAAAATCTAGCTGAGACATGATCTTTCTGACTTCAGTGAAGGTATAATCAGAAGAGATGGACCCATAGGACCTGAAAGGAAAGAGGCGGTAATAGAAGTTCTTACTATTCATGGGAAAGGAAGGTTCTTTTAGGCTCTGCCCACAGAGCTGAGCTAGTATATGCACATTCTTCGGGAGTACCACACATACTACATTTTTACTACTTTTGTCAGACATAACTTTCCAGTCACTGAGCTATATAATTGTCAATGGCAAGCTTTGCTCACTCCAGCCAAAAGCAACGCTGTGACAGTCTACCCCACAAAGAAATAGATTGTTATGTGTAAGTAGGCTGTGAAAGGAAGCTGACCTATTTGGACAGCACCAGCTAGCACCAGAAATCATCCATCATTATTCATAGGACTATAGATCAAGAGCTGAAAGGGACCTCAGAAAAAACAGGCCCCTGGGGGGAAAGGGGTAACATTAAGTGACTGGCAGAATGTTAGCACTAAAAGGTATCTTATAAATCATCTGGTTCTTCATTTTAAGGATTCATCAGGATCCACTTTACTTTAAATGAGACTGCAGGCAATATAATCTCATAATATATATATGTATAAGTGCATAGTAACTATAAATTTACATATATAAATATACATACTTGTATATAGTACTTTGCAAAGGATTAGAAAAATGTAAACTATTAATTCACTAACACCGATCAATTATTTTGTTCATTGTCTGATCTCCCTTTTTTTTCAGATCAAAGATTCTTAATCTATTCTGTTAAAAACAAACAAAAACCTCTTTTGCATGTAAGTTAAATTATAATTTAATTTACATTTAAGGTGTTTTTAAAGCATATTTTAACCAGATAGTTAAACGCAACAATAAAAAAGTTCCTTTCCACCCAGGAACGGGAAAGCTCTCTCCCCTTTCTCTGACCCGGTGACACGCTGAAGGACTCAAACAGCAGGGGGCAGCGGTGGCCCGGGAACCGTTGTGTCGCCGCCGCTGCGGCTGCCTCCTCTCAGTGAGCCGAGCGAACGCAGCAGAGGAGCTACTCTGCGATCGCTTGCTCTCCCCTGGCCCCGCTCCTCTCGGCCGTGGATTAGCAAAGCTGGGGACGTGGGAGGCTGTGGCGCCCCCGCCCCCAAAGCCCGCGGCGGCGGCGGAGAAGCGGGGACTAGGCGCTGTTGCTGTTGCTATTGCTGCCGCCGCCGTCGCTGCAAGGGAAGCCCGAGGGGAGCGGGTTCAAACACTGCCGAACCCCGGGAAGAGACGGGACTGGCGGCGCAGGGAGGGCGCCGCTGAGCCTGCCTTACGCGCCGGGAATAGCCGGGGGACCGGCTGAGGACCCTGTGCGGGCGGGTCGAGGCGCCGGGGCCATGGCGCTGCGCGCCCGGGCACTGTACGACTTCAGGTCGGAGAACCCGGGCGAGATTTCCCTGCGCGAGCACGAGGTGCTGAGTCTGTGTAGCGAGCAGGACATCGAGGGCTGGCTGGAGGGGGTCAACAGTCGCGGCGACCGAGGTCTCTTCCCGGCTTCCTACGTGCAGGTGATCCGCGCCCCGGACCCCCTGAGCGCGCCCAGCGGCGACAGCCACGGCCCGGCGGCCCGTTACGCCAACGTGCCTCCGGGCGGCTTCGAGCCGCTACCCCCGCCCGCTGCCACCGTGTCCTCTGCCGCGCCGCTGGGGCTGTCGCTGGCGAGCTCCTTCAAGCCGCTGCCCTCCGACAGCTTCCAGCCTGTGCAGCAGCCGCCCCCAGCCGCCGCGGGCTACCCGTACGGCGCGGCGAGCGGGGCCCTGCAGCCCTCGTCGGCGCAGCCGCTGTATGGTGGCGGCTACCAGCCCAGCCAGGGCAGCGACGACGACTGGGACGACGAGTGGGACGATAGCTCGACCGTGGCCGACGAGCCCGGGGCGCTGGGCAGCGGCTCCTACCCGGACTACGACGGCTCCTCCTCGGGGGGCGGCGGCTGCGCGCCCGGGCGCTACCGCTTGTCCACGCGCTCCGACCTGTCCCTGGGCTCCCGGGGCGGCTCAGCCCATGCGCACCCCCAGCACCCGCCCCCGCCGTCTGGGGCCAAGAGTTCGGCCACCGTGAGCCGCAACCTGAACCGCTTCTCCACCTTTGTCAAGTCGGGGGGCGAGGCCTTCGTGCTGGGGGAGGCATCGGGCTTCGTGAAGGACGGGGATAAGCTGTGCGTGGTGCTGGGCCCCTATGGCCCCGAGTGGCAGGAGAACCCCTACCCGTTCCAGTGCACCATCGACGACCCTACCAAGCAGACCAAGTTCAAGGGCATGAAGAGCTACATCTCGTACAAGCTGGTGCCCACCCACACCCAGGTGCCGGTACACCGACGCTACAAGCACTTCGACTGGCTCTATGCTCGCCTGGCCGAGAAGTTCCCGGTCATCTCGGTGCCCCATCTGCCCGAGAAGCAGGCCACGGGCCGGTTTGAGGAGGACTTTATTTCCAAGCGCAGGAAAGGACTCATCTGGTGGATGAACCACATGGCCAGTCACCCGGTGCTGGCCCAGTGCGATGTCTTCCAGCACTTTCTGACCTGCAGCAGCAGCACGGATGAAAAAGCCTGGAAGCAGGGCAAGAGGAAAGCCGAGAAGGACGAGATGGTGGGAGCGAACTTTTTTCTGACGCTGAGCACCCCTTCGGCCGCAGCCTTGGACCTGCAAGAAGTGGAGAGTAAAATTGACGGTTTCAAGAGTTTCACCAAGAAGATGGATGACAGTGCCCTGCAGCTCAACCATACAGCCAATGAATTTGCTAGGAAGCAAGTGACTGGCTTCAAGAAGGAATATCAGAAAGTGGGACAGTCCTTTCGAGGGCTTAGCCAAGCTTTTGAACTGGACCAACAGGCCTTTTCTGTTGGCCTGAACCAGGCCATTGCCTTCACCGGAGATGCCTATGATGCCATTGGAGAGCTCTTTGCCGAGCAGCCCCGGCAGGACCTGGACCCAGTGATGGATTTGTTAGCCCTCTATCAGGGACATCTGGCCAACTTTCCAGACATCATTCATGTTCAGAAAGGTAGAGTATTATTCTTTTGCCACAAAATATGTATGTTTTCCAGGTTGAATGCTTTCTGAGTGATTCTTTTTAGTGATTTTGGAGGAATTGCTTGAAAATGGATCTTTCACAGGTCAGGAAGCAGATGTAGGAGACTTTGCTCCTTTCATTGTCTAGTAAATTAGTTGCTCAGTACTTTAGGATGACCACTTTTTGCTGTTGTTAGTGCTCATTCTGCAGAGGCATCAGGACATCATAAATGGCAAACCTGGACTGGGACCCATAAAGACCTGAGTTTAAAGTCCTACCTCTGACATTTCTGTGTGGCAAGTCATTAATGTCTCCAACTGTAGGGTAATCTCTGGAATCCCTGACTCCAAGTTGCAGAAACTTTAACAAACTCTTCTTAGTCTGTCTTTCATTAAAGAAAATTTAGGTAGCTTCAGAAAAAGTAACTTAGTGCTTTTTTGGCAAAAAAGTGAAAATTCAGTTCACCATTTTTTAAGAAATATAGTATAATGTTTTGAAATCAGAGGATCTGGGTTCAAACCTAGCTCTACTACTAGAGTAGGATTGAACTGATTGTAGAGGGTCTTTCTCAGTCCTAAATCTGCTTACTGTGCCAGGAATTGGGAAGTTTAAAGATGGGACAACACAGCCCCTACTCTCAAGATGCTTATAATTTAACTGAAAAGTTAAAGGCAAGGGAGGATGCCAACTCCACCCATCCCACCCTCACCCCCAAATATACAAAACTGAGAAGACAGATCACTTTCAGCTAGAGGATGAGGAAAGATTTCCTGGAGGAGATAGTGAGTGGTACTCACCATAGGTTTTGGAGCAGCTAGGGGGCCCAGTGAATAAAGTACTGGGCTTGGAATCAGGAAGACTCATTTTCATGAATTCAAACCTGCCTCAGACACTATGACCCCTGACAGGTCACTTAATCCTGTTTCATTTGTAAAATGAGTTAAAGGGGGCAGCTAGGTGGCCAGTGGATAGAGCACCAGCCCTGAGGTCAGGATGATCTGAGTTCAAATTTGGTGTCAGACACATAACAGTTTCCTGGCTATGTGACCCTGGGCAAGTCACTTAACTCCAATTGCTTCAGCCAAAAATAGTAAAATGAGCTAAAGAAAGTGCTGGCAAACCAATACCTTTGTCAAGAAAACCCCTGAACAACAGCAAAAAACAGAGGTGAAGATTTCTCTTTTCTTTTTTAATTTTATATTTATTATTTCTAAGATTTTATTTAAAATTTTGAGTTCCAAATTCTCTCCCATGTACTCCTGTCATATTCTTTGAGAAAAATGTGATATCAATTATACATGTAAAATTGAGCACAACATAGTTCCATATTTAACTGTGTTGCAAAAGAGAAAGCAATAAAAAGAAAGAAAATGAAAAAAATTTTGCTTCATTCTGCATCCAGACTCCCTCAGTTCATTTTCTGGAGATGGATAGTATTTTTCATTTTAAGTCATTCAGGATTTTCCTTGATCATTGTATTGCTGCAAAGAGCTGTGATTCAGGTGATCGATCACCTTACTGTATTGCTGTCACTATGTACAATGTAGTCCTGGTTCTGCTCACTTGCATCAGTTCACATAAGTCCTCCCAGGATTTTTTGAACCCATTTCCCTCTTTTCCTAAACCACAATACTATTCTATCACAGTCATAATACAACATTTTCAGTCTCATTTCCCAATTGATGGTTATCCAGAAAAAAATTTAGAAAGGGAGTACATCCAATGTTGGAGACAAAGGGCAATATAATTGGAATAAGTAGAATTCAGAACAAGATTTTGAACAGCTAATAGTCTATTTTGGGTGGGAGATTGAAGTAAAACTACTAAGACTAGATTGCAATCAGATGGAGGATTATCTTGAATTTGATTTTTTTTTTCTACCAGAAAAAACTTTTGACTATTTGAAGACAGCATGGTACAGTGGAAAGGGCATTAGGTTTGGATACTGGCTGTGCCATTTTACTACCTTTAAGAACTTAGGCAAATCACTTAATTTCTCTGGACCTGTTGCTATTACTTTATAGAATAATAGGATTGAAGTAGATGAGTGAATGAAAAAGTGTTTGTTTACACTGCACAAAGCACTTTTCTAAGTTCTGGAGATACAAAAAAAAAAGAAAGGCAGTTTGTGCTCTCAAGCAGCTCCAGCACTCACTCTGATAAGGGGAAACTACAAGAACCTTTTCCCTGCAAGTCAGATGGAAAATCTTGGTGGTCCTTAGAATGCAGTAGCAAAGTATGTGGTAATACATCATCTTTAGTGTCATTTTCGTTAAAAAAAAATCTTATGTTGAGCCAGTTGACAATGCCAAGAACTTTTGGTACTCAGATTTCCTTCCCCCCCACCCACTGGGTCTTTGTAGCTGTGACTACTTTAAGTCAGAGGGCTGATTAGTATACCTTCTGAGGCAGGTGCTGATCACACCTCTACAAGATTTGCTTCCTTGATGATGTCAAAGGTTAGACTTGGAAGCAGGTCTGTTGTGGGGAGAGGTGGGATGCTTAGTGGCAAGCTCTTGTTTCTTGGGATCTTAGATTTACCTGTTCAGTGTGGGCAGTTAGTCAGCACTTGGAATTGGTGGTGGCGAGGATGGCTGGCTTCTTCATTAGAGGGATTGATTGCTTCCTTGCATGATGATTGGGGGATGGAGCAGAGCCACTTGTTTGTGGGGCATTGGTGTTTCAGGGCTTTTGGACTTACCTGATGACTATAGATGTCAGCTAAGCTCCCTTCCAGCTTTAGATCCATAATCCTATCCCCTCTTTGTCTTGTTATTCTCCCAGGCTAACCATTCCCTTTCATATAATGTCTCCAGATTCTGTAAAACTTCTGGATTTATTTTAATTTTCTATCATCTCCTCTTTAACATGTGGTACCTAGACTTAAAAACTGTACTTCAGATGTGGCCTGATCTGTGGGACCAAATTGGAACTGAATATTTAATCAGAAGACTTCGGAACCTTGAGTTCAGAGGCACAAATGGATGTATATAGTATTATCTCTTGCTCTGGTCATCATGTTTCCTGTTAATGTAGTTCCCTTAGTGTCAACTTTTTTTCCCAAGTTAGTGGGCATTAAACTTTAGCATAAGCTAAAACTCCTAGAACTTTTTTATATTAATTCTTTTTGAACCTTTCACTCTGATCCTGTATTTATGTAAATTTTTTTAAAAAAAACTTATCTGGGACTAACAAGGCAATAATTTAAAGCAGGACTTCACATTTGTCCTGCTTTAAATTATTGCCTTGTTAGTTTCAGGCTTTGTGTCTCAGTCTGTAGAACTTTTTAGATCCTGATTTTCTTATCCATTATATTGCTCTTCCTTCCAATTTTCTGCCTCCAGCCCCAAGTCATTGATAAAAGGCAGAGGACCAAGCCAGATAGTCTTGTATCAATGTAATAGAAAGCAGCACATTAGGAGTTAAGAGGACTAGTTTCTAGTAACCAGCTTTGCCATTCACCAGTGTTGTCCTCAGCAAGTCATTTCATCTTTATAAGCTTCATAGTTCCTCATTTCTAAAATAGATAGGGTTGGATATCTGAAATCTTTTCTAACTTTGTTTTATGGTCTTGTTTTAAGACCTGCTTTTGTATATTGCTAGAACCTTCTCATTAAGTAAATTATCCCTCAGATATAGTGTTGAAATTGAAATAATAATGTCAACATCAGTAGTGTCAAACTCAAATGGAAGTGGATCCTTGTAGGGCATATATTGACTTATTAGAAAACCACAAATTGAAACACTTTATTATATTTTTGTTTATTTTGTTAAGCATTTCCCACTTGCATTTTAATCTGGTTTTGCCCAGTGAGGAGGGCTGAGTATCTGACATCTGTATTCCAAGTCATTGTCCAGATAATAGCTAATAGTTAACATTTTACAAAGTACCTACTATATGCTAGGCACTATGCTAAATGCATTTACAAGTATTTCATTAGAGCCTCACAACGTCAGTGGAATGTAGATGCTGTTATTATTCTCATTTTTACAGTGGAGGAAATTGAGACAAATAGATATGTGACTTGCCCATGGTCACACAGCAAGTAAGTAAAATTTAATATTTAAAATAGTACTAAATGTTACAGCAATGTGGAGATTCGGAATATTATTTTTATTAGGAGCAGCATATTTATGAGAGATAGCAAGGCAGTATGCAAAGAACCCTGGAGTTGGCATTAAAAAATGTGGTTTCAAGGTCAGGCCAGACACTTGCAGGCCACATGTTGGGGAACAAACTTCTTAAACTCTTGCAGCTCAATGTCCTTAGTTGCAGTTGGGGAGGATAAAAATGCTCTATGTCACAAGGTTGTTGTGGGGAAAATATTGATTATTGCTGTCAAGCAGAGGCAGTGATATAAAATCTCTGCAAGTCTCTCAGTCAATGAACATTTATGAAGTGCTTACCGTGTGCCAGATGGGTGCTTAGCACTAGAGACTTAAAGAAAGGCAAGACACTATCTCTTCTCTGAGGAATTTCATTTAAACTTCCGGGAGGAGGGAGGAAAGGGAGAACATGCAAATAACTATTACCAAAAAAGAGACTAAGTGTAAATTAATGTGAGAGAGGAAGGTACTAAGGTGGGAAGGGCTTATGAGCATTTTGCCGAGGGGGATACTGGATCTAGAAAATCTAGAAAAAAGCCAGGGAAACAAAAGTTTTAATTTTTCCTCAGTATAACAAGTAAGATACTGTATTATCCCTAAGTTCTGTAAGGGTCTCCTTTTCTCCTCTTTAGATTTGAAAGGTTTGGAATTTATTGCCTAAAGCTATGCTTTTGGAATACTAGGACATTAACATTGTTTTCTAGGAATTCTGATGGATTGCTTTAAATAGACTTGGATAAAACTTTTCAGAAATATTCAAAATTTTGATAGTAAAGAGAAACTCCATTCTCCTTCCCTCCCTCCCTCCTTTCCCCCGTTCAAAGGCTATTCTTGGAGTGAATCTTTACTGTAGAGACCTTTAAAAGAATCTCAGGTCACTTCAAAGACCTTAACTTTACTTTTGGCCTTGAGAAAACCCCAAATAAATTTGATGCAATTTAAATAATTCTTTTAAAATTCTCTATTGGAATATAATTATTTTACTAACCTCAAGGTTTATAAAGGGGAGGAGGGGAAGATTAGCTACTTAGCTCTAATTAGATTATCAGAGATGTTGATTCTTTGTAGGTTTCTCTTTGGCTTGGGGAAGTTCTTAACCTGCTGTCTTTCAACTTAAAAAAATATTTTTTAATAACTATTTTAATGTAATTGATTTCTTTTATAATTTTATGTACTTTATTTTACAAATTTAAAAACATTATTCTTAGAAAAGGTTTGTAGGCTTCTCCAAAGGGATCAATAACGCAAAACCACTGCCTTAAGGAAGAGAAAGCATTGCTAGGTCTTAGACCCTGGACTTTGTCCCAAAGATCAATATTGGTTGGAAGCTTCCCCTGCTGCTAGAAGAAGTAATTTTAGAGGTTATCTAATCCAACTCCAGCATTTTACATATTAGGAAACTGAGGCTTAGGAAGAAGAAATGATTTGGCCAAAGCTCCTTTCCACTGCTTTCACATTCTTTTTCAGTAAATCTTTTTTTTTCCCTAACCTAACCCTTCACATAGTTTTCTGATTATATAACTCTTTCCCCATAGCTTTAGATAAGACATTGGGGAAATGAAATAGGCATAGATCTTCCTTAAAGGGTTTTTTAAAGCACTCGTCTAATGAATAATTTTGTAAAGCTGCCCTAGAGTCAGAATTCAGACAATATAAACCAGCACTTAAGAATTTATGGCTAATAATAGATGCATTAAAGATTGAGCATAAAAAATGCAAATAAATACTATTTGGTCCTGTAGACTCAAACTTCACGTTTTACTTAGATTAAAATTGTTGCATAGATTTAGTTTTCATTTTTGGTATTAGATATAGAAAATCATCAGCCAGATCAGAAGTTTCCATTTTTAAAAATTAGGTAATATTTCTTTCCCATGTGAGCCTATCAGGGTTAATGCATTAGAATAAGGGAGAAAAGTAGTTTGCTCTAGTTTTTAGGACATCATAGTAGGACTCAGTTTTTCTTTATATACCTATTTATTTATATGTCTTTCCCCTTGGAATGTGAACTTCTTGGAATCAAGGACTATTTTCCTCTGCATTCCCAGAACTCAGCAAAATTCTTAGCCCATACTAAATACCTAGTAGATGCTTGTTAACTATTTATTCACTTTGAATAAACATGGAATCTCTCTTTAAACTATTAGTATCTTAATATTAGACTGTTAACTGACCCTGACATTACTGTTATCTATAGAACCAACTTGTCCTTGGTGCTTCATAGTTTTTTCTTTTATAAAGGCATATTGCATACTTTACACTCATATTAATTAGCTTTTATGTTGTCCTTCATTTTCAAAAGAGAACCATGACATTAGGGAGATGAAGCCATGACAGGCAAGTGAGGTAAGGCAGGCTCTGCAAAGTCACCAAACTCACTTTCTCCTCCAGGGACATAGGGTCCAATGGCAAGAAATAGATTAGGATAGCTGGATTTGGCTTGGGATACAGTGGGGTTAACTTTTATAATGTGCTAGAGGTACAGGACGGACTAACAGTGAACTTAATAAAATGTGTTGTCAGATATTTACTACAGGTAATTTTGTTTCATGAGACATGGTTTGATTTTCAATGTATGTAAGTCTGGTTAATAGTAAAGCTATTTATAAAGAGGTCTTCAAGGTTTTATGCTTATTTGGGGAGAATTGTTGAAGGAAGGGATAATCTCTAAATAAGAAAATGAAAATATCATTTGTGGAATTATGAATATGTAACACGTTGCTGTGGGGAAATTATATTATGTTCAAAAACTGAATGCAAATATCAATCTTCCCAGGGAAGAATATGAAGTTATATGAAGTAATAGCAAGGTTTGGACCATGAGCAGAATTAAATTGTAATCTCCATCAGAGCAGATTACAGCTGTTTTTCTTCATTTCTTGCTTCATTTTGTATCTTCTTGGTGTCTTCACAGGGGTTCTTAATATTTTTTTTCATGAATGCAGGCTTCCTTAGCTATTCAAACTATAAGGAAACTTTGTATACCTCACCTATTTCCTCCAGGGGAGGAAATGTAATTGAAAAACTTTGTAATTGAAAATAGTTAAAGAAGCATAACCTATCAGTCTGGCAAGCATTTATTTATTGTTTATGGTGTTCCAGGAATTTTGCTAAGCACTGAGAATACAAAAAGAGGCAAAAAAAAGATAGTCCTTGCCCTCAAGGAGCTCACAATCTAATAGAGAAGACAGAATGCAAACAAATATATGCAGAGCAGGTTATATACAGGATAAATAGAAAATAATTAACTGAGGAGAGGTCATGGAATTCAATGGAGTTGCAGATGGCTGCTTGTAGAGGAAAGGATTTTGCTTGGAACTTAGAGGAGGCTACTCTACAGAGAACAGTTCATTTGAAACAGAGGAGATCATTCTCTCAGAGGAATAACCAGAAAAATGCCCAGAATTGAGAGATGGAGTATCTTATTCATGAAACAACCAGGCCAGTGTCAGTAGATCAAAGACTGTTGGGAAGTAAGGTATAAAAAGATTGGAAATGAAGGATGGTTATGAATGCCAAAAAGACATTTTTTATTTGTATCTGGAGGTTATAGGAAGATATTGAAGTTTATTGAATAGGGTTATGGCATGATCCAACCTGTGTTTAAGAAAATCACTTTAGTGGCTAAATGTGAGTTGGATAAGAGTGGGAAGAAATTTGGGGCAGGCAGTTAGTTACATCAGCAGGTTATCGCAGTAATCAAAGCATGAGGTGATGAGAGCCTGCACTAGATGGGTGGCAGTGTCAGAAGAGAGAAAGGGGATGCATTTGAGAGATTGCAAAGGTGAAATCAGCAGGCCTTGGAAACAGCTTGGATATGGGAAGTGAAAGAGAGCAAGGAATCCAGGATGACTTCTGGCTTTGAGCCTGAGGGACTGGGAAGATAGTGCTGCCCACTATAATAATAGAAAAAGTAAGGGGGAGGGGGGAATGGAGGGGGAAAGATCCTGAATGGTGTTTTTGACATGCTAAGTTTAATATGCCCACTGGACTCCAGTTGCAAGATTAGAGATTTAGGGAGCGATTGGGGCAAGAAAGGTAGATTTAAAATCATCACCATATAAAGATGGTAATTAAATTGATCTATCAGGGGAGTTGATGAGATCACCAGGTGAAGTAATTGAGAGGGATAAGAGAAGGGGGCCCAAAACAAAAGCCTCATGATTTAGATGAATATCCAGCAAAGAAGGTGGATAGGAAGAAATTTAGATGAATATCCAGCAAAGGAGACAGCTGGAAAGAAAATCAGTAAAGAATAGTATCCTAAAAACCTACAGAGAAGAAAACATCAAGGAAAGAGTGATCAGCAGTATTAAAGAGAGATTGAGGAGAAAATGAGGGTTGATTGAGAAAAGGTCATTACTGACTTTGAAGAGGGCAGTTTTGGTGGAATGATAAGATCAGAAACCAGTTTGTAAGGATGTAAGAGGAGAGAAAGTAGAGGAGGCATCTATTGTAGTTGGCCTTTTCAGGGAGTTTAGCTACAAAGTGGGGCAGGGGTCAAGTGAAGGTTTTTTTAGAATGAGGGAGACATGAACGAGTAGGTAGGTAAGAGATGAGCCAGTAGAAAGTAAGAGATTGAAAAAAAAGTAAGAGAGTTGGGGTTACAGAAGGGGCAGTCTATTGAAGGAGATGAGTTAGAATATCATTTGAACAAGTAAGAAGGGTTAGTCTCAGTAAGGATGCTACTTTATCATTGTAACTGGGGAATAGAAAGAAAGTGACAGATGGCATCTGAATGATTGGAGATGAGGAAGGAGGAGATGGCTAAGATGTCTGGTTTCCTTTATTTATCACTGAGAACTTTAAGGCTAAAAAGGACTGGGATAGAGTCAGAAATTAGTTTCAGACCATGTCTTAAATTCATTGAGCATATCCAGTAAGTGTAGCTTTTTGCACACCCAACCTTGCTGTGAACCCTCCCAGATTTATGGAGCCAGATAATTTCCAGACTTGGATAGAAGAGCAAAATCTAAATCTAAATAAAGGAGCTCCCTTAGTTAAAGTCTGAAATTTAAATCTTTTTCATCTTTAGGTCCAGCCTAATCAGAGTCATGTTCCCATAGCCAGTTTTGGGGAAATGGTGAAGACTCTTTTTTAAAAATACTCATCTAAAGGCAGAAAATGGTCTGGAAGCCTTAAGAATGAAAACTACAATACAATATGGGCAGAATTTTTTTTTACTCTAGTGATCTCCAAGGTTGCCTTTAGTTTTCAAATTCTTTGACTTTTTATGATGTGATGTACCTAGAATTTTGTTTCATTATTCAATAGCTGTGATAATACAGGTTTTTTCCCTCTGGTATTTTATATCATTGAGTTAGAATGTTGACAAATGTTGGCCAACTGAAGGAACTCTTAGAATAAACCAGTTTCTTGGGTGTTTGAATTTAGAATTGTTGTTTCAATCTCTGTGACATCCTTAATATCAATTTCACCGGCTAAAAAATAATTGAAGGAGTTCACTTCTGCTCAAAAGCTTTCAGTTGCTCTCAATTTCTAATAGACAAGTTTTGAAGATAATTTCTCATTCTGCCATTTAAGGTCCTTCATGGCCTGGTACCAGCCCACCTGTCTAGTCTTTCCCATCATTCCTCTTCATTCAGTCTAAATAACATTTAAATTTGACTAGTAGCTAGTCTTCAAACTCAACTTTACACGTACATCTTTTATGTGTAGCTCAATTGAGTTCTACCTCCATTAATAGCTTACTCAGTTGCTATTTCTTAATAGCACTTCCCAAATCTCTCTCCATTCCCATGCCTCTGTACTCCTTTGGACAGCTCCATCATAACAATAATGGTAGCTCACATTTATGTTCTGCCCACCATGTAAAAGACTGTGTCAGGTGCTTTGCAAATAATATCATTTGGTCCTATCTCCAAGAGCTTTCTTCTTTTTTTTTTTTTTTTTTTTTTTTTTTTTGCTTTTTGCTGAGGCAATTGGGGTTAAGTGACTTGCCTAGGGTCACACAGCTAGGGAACAAGAGCTTTCTTCTCCAAGGTCACATCAGTGCAGGTACTCATACGTACTTCCTGCATACCCTCTAGAGATAGGGGTTTGGGAACAGTGGTCTTGAGTTCCTCTCCAGGCACTTTCGCTCTAAGTGGCTGCTGATGTAGGGGCACCTGACTGCTCCACTGCCAAACCAACTGCAAGGCCCAGAAGCAGTTCTGAAAGTTGGCAGAGTCAATGCTGGTACAGACTGCTGAATGAGTAGTCTGTGTCAGGCACTTGGGAGCTAGCTAGAGAGCTTCCTTGTTTCCTCCAAAGAGGAGGTTATGTACTTACCCAGCACCATCTCTTTGGATAAAGGTCAGTCCCTAGGGCACAGCAGGCAGAGGGAAGCAGGAAGACCCAACTTGAAAAGGGCCAAAGACGAATTAGCTGGGCAAGATCCTGGGCAAGTCACTGCCCCTTTGTTTGCCTCACTTTCCTTGTCTGTAAAGGAACATTCTATTTCCCAGTGATATGAAGATCAAATGAGGAAATATCTTTAAAGTGCTTAGCACAGTGACACATAGTAAGCTTTATATAAATGTTAACCAGTATCATTATTATCAAATTAATTGAGAAACTTATTACAGGGTAGAATCCTACCTGTGTCACATCCCCCCTCCCTCCTGCATATAATTTTCTACTATTATCTGCCATAAGGTTTTATAAACAAATTCATATTGTAAACAGATGTTTACAAGAACCTTACATTTTAAATTTATTTTTATATGATCTTTGTGATTTCTGTGTTGTACACCTGTTTTCATGATTCTGCTATCATCACTGCAGCAACAGAAGGGGGCTTCACAGACTTGACAACTGTTTTGTATTTTTTCTTTGTTTCATGGGTTACTATGGTCAAAGAATTCATTAACAGGTGACCAGCATACTGCTGATGAGCCCATCCATTCTTTTTTTTTTTTTTTAATATATATATATAAAGCTTTTTATTTACAAAACATATGAGTGATTTTTCAACATTGACCCTTGCAAAAACTTTTTTTTTCCCAAGCTTTTCCCCTCCTTCCCCCCACCCCCCCACCCCTAGATGACAGGTAATCTAATACATGCTAAATAGGATAAATTATATGACAAATACAATACATGTATACATATCTATACAGTTATCTTACTGCACAAGAGAGCCCATCCATTCTTAACTGAGCTGTTCCTCTGTAAGCACATGCAGTCTATTGCTAGGACTATGTTTTGAAGCCTTTTCCACATGGTACAACAGGCCTGAGTATATTATGCTTAATCAGCAAAGCCTTTGAAAACTCAAGGTCACGTTGATGTCCAGATGAAACACTGGAGTAGGATGTGGTGAATGATAGTTAAACTTCTTTTAAATTTAATTCACCAACTAATTGATGGTCTGTCCAGGCAGTTTATTATTTTTCAGAGTCAGAGATTAGCTGTCACTTTACAGCCAGCATAGCAATCAGACAAGAGGTTTGCTTGTTTAGGAAAATAATTATTTTACTTCAGTACTTCAAGGATTTGTCATTCATTGGTGTGTCATTTCCTTTCCTGAGGCAGATTACATGTTTCTGTTGTTGAAAAATTCATCACCCTGTGGCCATAGTCTCTAAACTTAGGCTGGTCCTCAGACAAAGGACATACAATACACATCACCAGGGCTGTGCTTGAAGCCTTTCCAGCTCAATATAAACTGCCAAGCTTGTGCTTCTCTGGTGTAGCCTTTAAGAGCTCAGTGACCTCCATGTCTTTGTGACATGTTGCTGTAGAAATCTAGTGGAAGTTTGTTCTCCTTGTGTGCTTAACTTAGAAAACCACAAGTTGGCATCCTCTATGTTGTGCCTATTTGTTTTTTTGGTTAAACATTTCCCAAATACATTTTAATCTGATTCTTGCTGAGGAGTTTTGCAGGAAGCCTGTAGCTGAGAGACTGAAAGTTTGATATCTCCAGTATAAAGTAAAGAAACTGAATTTTGAGTTAGGACAACTTAGATTTGAATCTCCATTTGAAAACTTAGTAACTTTGTATTGTCCTTAGGCAAGTCGCTCAGCATCGATGAGCCTGAGGCAATTCTTTAAAGACATTATGTAGAAAGATCTCAATTTGAGTCATTAGATATAACAGAAATCATAAGTCCTTGATGTATCAATCTGTAGATATAAATGTTGCTATTCATATTGAACAAAAATAATGTTTCAATTACTTCAAAACTGCTAAAATTTAAGAATATTTAATAGTGAATATATATGTATGGCTTCAAAGTCATCAATATGTTAAAAGTATATAAGATATAATAAGTCATAGTAGAAAGCATAAATATTGTTAATTAGCTTTCTCATAATCTCATAGTAAAGTAATATGTTGTTTAATTTGGAAATATAGTACATGGTGAAAATTGGTTTTTGGAAAGGAGAAAGAATGAATAGTCTGCTCATTTGATAGTAAAAATATATTTTTCTTAACAGGATTTGGTTATAATCTGGAAATGTTGATATTTACTTCCACAAATTTATTAATCATTTATTAAATGCTAGATGCTGGGAATATATAGATGAACAATAACCTAGTCCCTAATCTCAAGGAGAACTAACAATCTACTATCAAGGATAAATATAGTGCAAGATAGGAAATTATTTGGAGAAGAAGAGAACATTTGCTTCTGATAGATATCAGATAAGACTTTTATGGAAGAGGTGACACATAAGTTGAACCTTGGAGAAAGGAAAAAAAGGAAGAAATAGATTTGATTAATTAGAAATGAGGTGACATGTACCTTATGTACAAACTCTGAAAGGGGGGAGAAGATAAGTATTAGTCTGGCTTGTTCCCAATGATGTTTTTTCTTGATTTTTTTTTTCTTTTTGCTGAGGCGATTGAGGTTAAGTGACTTGCCTAGGGTCACACAGCTAGGGAAGTGTCTGAGAACAGATTTGAACTCAGGTCCTCCTGACTTCAGAGCTGGTGCTCTATCTACTGCGTCACCTAGCTGCCCCGATCCCAATGATCTTTTAAGATTTTTTCTAAATCACCAGAATCTTCTGAAGTTTTTTGAACAGAGGAATTAACTTAGTCCCACTGGAATCAGGGCAGACTAGATAAAAGGCTAGAGGTGATGAGAGTTGGTTGCTAGGTTAATTTTTTTTTTTTAATTAAAGTTTTTTATTTTCAAAACATATGCATGGATAATTTTTCAACAATGACCGTTGCAAAAACCTTGTGTTCCAAATTTTCCCCTCCTCCCCTAGATGGCAAGTAATACAAGTAATATTAATATGTGTTAAATCCAATATATGTATACATATTTACACAGTTATCTTGCTGCACAAGAAAGATCAGATCAAACAGGAAAAAAAATGAGAAAGAAAACAAAATGCAAGCAAATATTCACAGAAAGTGTTAAAATGCTGTGTTGTGGTCCACACTCAGTTCCCATAGGCCTCTCTCTGGATGTATATGACTATCTTCATCACTGAACAATAGGAACTGGTTTGAATCACCTCATTGTTGAAGAGAACCATGTCCATCAGAATTGATCATTATATAGTCTTGTTACAGTGTATAATGATCTCCTGGTTCTGCTCATTTCATTTAGCATCAGTTCATTTAGGTCTCTCCGGGCCTCTCTGAAATCATCCTGCTGGTCGTTTCTTACAGAACAATAATATTCCATAACATTCATATACCATAATTTATTCAGCCATTCTCCAATTGATGGGCATTCTTTCAGTTTCCAGTTTCTTGCCACTACAAAAAGGACTACCACAAACATTTTTGCACATGTGGGTCCCTTTCCCTCCTTTAAGATCTCTTTGGTATATAGGCCCAATAGAAACACTGCTGAGTCAAAGGGTATGCACAGTTTGATAACTCTTTGAGCATAGTTCCAGATTGCTCTCCAGAATAGTTGAATCCGTCCATAACTCCACCAACAATGTATTAGTGTCCCAGTTTTCCCACATGCCCTCCAACATTTGTCATTATCTTTTCCTGTCATCTTAGCCAATCTTACAGGTGTGTAGTGGTATCTCAGAGTTGTCTTAATTTGCATTTCTTGATCAGTAGTGATTTGGAGCATCTTTTCATGTGACTAGAAATAGTTTCAGTTTCTTCATCTGAAAATTGTCTGTTCATATCTTTTGACTATTTATCAATTGGAGAATGGCTTGAATTCTTATATATTTGAGTCAATTCTCTATATATTTTAGAAATGAGGCCTTTGTCAGAACCTTTGAATGTAAAAATGTTTTCCTTCTAATCTTGTCCGCATACGTTTTGTTTGTACAAAAACTTTTTAACTTGATATAGTCAAAATTATCTATTTTGTGATTAATGATAATCTCTAGTTCTTCTTTGGTCACAAATTCCTTCCTCCTCCAGATCTGAGAGGTCAACCATCCTAAATTCTTCTAATTTATTTATAATATCATTCATTATGTCTAGATCATGAATCCATTTCAACCTTATCTTGGTATACGGTGTTAGGTGTGGGTCCTAGTTTCTTCCATACTAGTTTCCAATTTTCCCAGCAGTTTTTGTCAAATAGTGAGTTTTTATCCCAAAAGCTGGGGTCTTTGGGTTTATCTACTTCTTTCTCAGTGATTGATAACCAAATCAACATTACCTTTTCTCCTGTGAAATGTGATATTATTCCTTTAAGAATCCTAAAGGTAGGCTTCTTAAATCATTTCATAACCACCATTCCATTGATTTGTCATACACATACTAGCCAGTATTCTTAACTTATTTTTTCTTGCCCTCCTCTCATTAACTGCTCTCTATTTTGTGTATACTTATATGTGTAAGTGCTGCCCCTTTCCTTCAAAAAAAATGCTAGCTTCTTGAAGCAGGGACTGCTTCATATTATTTTTGTGTTCCCAATACTTTCTATATACAGTGTCTCACATATAGTATGTGCTACTCAATAAATGCTTGTTGAATTGAATAACATTACCTGTAATCTAGACACCTTGCTTGGACCTATTAAAGTGCTTTTCCATTTTTTTCTGACTGTCATAAAAAATGAAGAACACTAATTAGGATTATATTTTTATATAACTTTACTATATGAAAGGAAGTATTAAATACATAAGTCCTGCTGTTCAGGACTTTTTAATTTTGAAAGGCAATATTGTAGTTGTATACACATACGGTAAGGATATAGATCTATTTTTTTAATGCAAAGCAATTTTTTCCAGTTACATGTAAGAATAATTTTTAACATTCTTTTGAATATTTTTTTAACTTGCAAATTCTCTTTCCCTCTCTTCTTTCCCTGAGAAGGAAAGCAATTTGATATAGATTATATATGTACAGTCACAAAGTGGTCATTTTATTTTATTTTATTTTTTTAATTAAAGCTTTTTATTTGTATAACATATGTATGGGTAGTTCCCCAGCATTGATCTTTACAAAGCTTTCCATTACAACTTTTACCCCCAGTCCCCTCCCCTCCCCTAGACTCCCTAGACTAGGAAGTCTACTACATGTTAATAATGTTGAAATACTTGACAAGTTGTGCAAGAAAAATCCTATCTACAAGAAAAAAAAAAAGAAAATCAGAGAAAGGCAATGCAATGCAAGCAAACATCAATAGAGAGCATGAAAATGTTATGTTGTGGTCCATATTTCATATCCCTCTCTCTGGGTGTATATGGTTTTCTTCAGTGAACAGTTGGAAGTGGTTTGAAACATTTCATTGTTGAAGAGAGCCATGTCCATCAGAATTGATCATCATATATATTCTTGTTGTTGCCGTGTATAATGATCTTCTGGTTCTGCTCACTTCACTCAGCATCAGTTCATGCAAGTCTCTCCAGGTCTCTGAAATCGTCCTGCTGGTCGTTTCTTACAGAGCAATAATATTCCATAACATTCATATACCATAATTTATTCAGCCATTCTCCAATTGATGGGCATCCATTCAGTTTCCAGTTTCTTGCCACTACAAAAATGGCTGCTACAAACATTCTTGTGGGTCCCTTTCCTTCCTCTAAGATCTCACAAAGTGGTCATTTTAAAAGAGTTCCTAAATTGCTGCAGTCTTTTTTCAACATTTTTTTTTTTAATTTGGGCTAAAGAAAATGAGGAAGATAGAAAGTGATGGATGGGGAGAGTAGAGAGAGATAGAAAAAATAAAGTTCAGCAAACATTTTTTGAAGTACCCGCTATGCTCAAAGAACCTTGCACATAGAGAACAAATGGGCATAGAATATATAAAAGCACCTTCCCTCAGATATTTAGATTTGAGAATGGAATATAATGTACATTAGTATAAAATAAAGAAAAGAGAGGAGGGGAAGAACTCTAACTGGAAGAATCAAGCTCCCTCAATTCAGCAAAAATTATGTGGTTATTGTGTGCAGGCATTATGCTGGAGATCAAGGGTGTGCAAAGACAAAAAAAAAAAGTGAGCACCAGACTTGGCACTGAGAAAGAGTTTATTAGGTTGTATAAGAAATGCAGAGTAAATTCAGGGGGAGTAGCACCAAGAGGAATATTAAAATATGAAAAACAGGTTATCTGAGGGAGTTGTTAGGGTCCAGGGAGAAGAAGGAATAGATTTTTGCAGGTGTCCTTTAGCCTTCACATAGGGTCAGGGGCTTAACAGTGTGTGGAAGGGAATCAGGAGAAGCTTTATGGAGGAGGAGACACTTGAATAGAAGCTTTAATGAAGGCAGGTTCCAGACATGGGCTTTGGGAGATAGAAGGTTGAGTATTTGAAAATAGTATGTGGACTCTATTGACCAGAATGCAGAATTTATGAGGGGTAGTAATAAAGATGAAGTCTGGAAAGATAGGTTGGGGTCAGATAGTAAAGAGCTTTAAATGATAAACAGAAAATTGTGTATTTTATTCTAGATGCTGAAGCTTTTGGGGCAGAAAATTGACATGGTCTGACCATTTTTAATGGAATGTCACTGGGGTAATTACTGTAAAGAATGAATTGGAGAGGGGGAGGGTAGAGTCAAGGAAAACAGTGGGGAGGCTGTGACTTTAGTCCCTGAGAAAAGAGATAAGGACTTGAAGTAGTGTGTGAGCTGAGACTGGAGAGAAGGGTACTAATGTAAGTAATGTGGAGGGAGGTACAATTAATAAAACCTGACAGTGTGGGCGGGTGGAGGAGACCAAATATTCCAGAGTGTCTTTAAGCTTACAAACTTGAATGAGTGGCCATATGGCAGAGGCAGAGGTGGAGACAGCACTTTAAATAAGTTTCCTTTAAGGAAATCAAGATTTCAGATCAGCAGATTTGAGTAGTCATAGTAGCTGTTCCATCTCTAGTGTGTCCCTAATACTTGGAATTCATTCCTTCCTCTCCCCTCCACTTTTTATAATCCCCTGCTTCTTTCAAAATTTGACTTAGGTGTTGCTACCACAGGTTGCCTTTCCCAATTCCTCCATCTGTTAGTGGCCCTGGAAATTATACAAAGAAAGTATTTTCTTTGTATAAATATTGTATATGTATTGTATTTACTTTGCATATATTTTGAATTTGCCTAATATTCAGGCTGGTTGTTCTGTGCTTTCCTCCTTCTGTTCCCCCATGCAAACTCCATGAGGTGAAGGATATTCCATTGCACTGTAGTGGAGACAGCACTACCTGAATTTGAAACCCTGTGTGACTGCAAAAAGTACTTAGCCTTTTTGTACCTCAATTTCTTTGTAAAATGGAAAAAAAAAATCCAAAAAATTGGATTTGATTTCTAAGGTCCCTTTTAATTCCTATACATTGCAGGTGCTTAATAAATGTTTGCTGATTGACCCAGTATTAAATTCAAGAAATGACTACTGATCTAGTTTGGCTGGAATATAAGAATTCATGAAGGCAGTAATAGGAAATCTTGGTCAGGTAGAAGGAATCATGCAATGGAGGCCTTTAAATATCAGGCTGATTTACATTTTATTCCAGAGGCATGGCTAGCTGTTAGAAATTATTATTATTATTTTTAGATCAGGAGAAAAGACCTATCATGTAAAAAAAAATTACTTATTGTCCGGATGAATTGAGCATGAGAGAAAGAGACAAAGTAGTAGGTAGATTATTTGGAAGAGACTTTTAAGGGTAGTCAGGTAACAGAGAGCAAGAGTCTAAAAAGGGAGGGTGGTGTCTTTGAGTGAGATGAAAGGATGTCTAAGTACAAATGATAAGATTGGCCTCTGGGGGGAGAGCCAAGTGTGACTTCTGGGTTAATGAGCCTGGGTGTTTGGAAAGATAGTAGTGCCTTAATAACTACTGAGAAGTTGGGGAGGGGGGCAGCTAATGAACTCTGGGAGTATTTTTACTTGGAATTGTTTGTGGGATATTAGCTTGAGATAGCTAATAGCTAACAGCAACTAGTAAAAGAAGCCTGAGGGAAAAAATGATCAGACTGCTATGAGGAAAACCAAGAGAGACCGCAGGGTCATGGAACTCAAGGGAAAAAGCAGTATCCAGTAGTAGCCAGTTGTCAGCAGTTTCAATAGCTGTAGAGCAGCCTAAAATCCAGAAGATTTAGGAAAGGCTGTCTGCCAGATTTGTTATTTAAGAGATTGTAACCTCAGTCTATTCAGTTAGAAACCAGATTAGTGGAGATTTGAATGGTGGTGAGGAGATAGAGATTGGCAGTGAACTCTGCCCATCACCCCTTCTCTAAAGGGAGGGGATCTGAAAGACCATAGATAACTTTTGGGGAAGGGTTAGATTTGTTTGTTTTTTTCCCTAAGTGGGATTAGTTTGAGGGTTTGTTTGTTTTGGTTGTGGTGTAAGAATGAGGACCCAGAAAGCTTGAAAAAAATGAGAGTAAATGGGGAAATAATTTTCTGCAGCAGGGTCCTAGAAGATGACACCCAAGAGGAGAGATCTTGGGCACTTACAATTAAGTTATTTTATCTTTTCCCCAGAGACAGGAGTTGAAGGTGGGAGGAAGAAGGGATGAGTCAGAACACTGAGGCTTTGGGAGTCTGGAGTAGGAAAGAAGGGTGATTGACTTCTACTATCTTTTGCAGTTGGAGATGGAACTACCTGCTGGAAAAAAGGGAAAATAGAAAGTTTTGAGAACTTGGAATGTTTTTCTACCCATAGCAAAGGCTAGGTTGAAATTAGATATCACAAATTCAGTGGACAGAATGAATTAACAAAAAAAGCATTTATTGAGCTCTTATTATATGCAACACACCTTAATAGATCTTAGGATGAAAATAGAAAAGTGAAACAATTCTTGCTCTCCTTGAACCCTCATTCTAATGGGGAAGAGGGGAGATACAAAGGTTTCAGTTGAAAGTCAGATAGAAAGGTCCTATGATCTTTAGCCGGGCAAAGGAAATAGTAATGCTTATTTTAATGTCATTTACATTGATAAGATCATTTTAGTTTCTGATGTTGACCCATTTGACCGTGGCAAGGAATTTGCAGGGCTTGTAGTTCTACTAGGGAGTCAAGGACAAAGGGACAGTAGCCTATAATTGAACTAGGTTCTGTACTATAAGGTATTACTTTAAAAATTAAAGTGAGGTAAGATTAAGACTGGAAGTTGGCAGTGAGGATTTAGAATTGGTATGGAATTCCCTTAGGAAGGAAGCAGATGAAGAGAAGCTAAGGCCAGAGTTATGTGGGAAGAAGAAATGAGTAAATGGTATGTAGAATACTATAGAGAAGGGTGTGGAAGGAAAGAAGTGATGAGAAGATGAAGAAATGAGTAATGGCAACCAAATTAGCATTTTATCTCAATATTTCATTGCATAATGGAATGAGGAAAAACTAGCTTTCTCTCCTCTTATCTCCTTCCTATCTAATTTGTTTCTACTATTATGACTCTTCCAGTCCTGCCTTCTCTGCCCTTGGGACAGTGGTTGCCATTTTAAAATGGAAGATAATTTGTATGAGGAAGACTCAGGAAAAGAACCAAATTCAATTTTGTATAAGTTAGTAAGTTTCTGTCATATAGAGTCATTTTTTTTAAAGTTAAGAAAAGTAAAAATTAGCTTTCCCATTAACGTGTAAATTGGAAACACAAAATTATTTTCTGTCAAGAAAAGAATAAGTGGATTTTTTGTAGTGACCACCCATTGCTTATATAAACACTGGTTTAAGTTATTCATCTCTAATATATAATTATTTAAATTTTATTTTCTTGTGGAAACAAAAACACCTATGAATTACAAAACTCCTTAATGGCTGTGGTGTTGGAAAATAAGCAACACATATCTTAGAAACTAATTTTGCTTGATCACATTTTTAATGGTGTAATTGTTATATTTGAAAGGGATGTTTTTGAACAGAGGTATGTCAGGATCTACATACTAATAAATTATGTTATCATTGGAATTTAAATAAGCTTCAGAGCTCTTAAAGATTATATTGATTCTTTTATTTTGAAATATTGTTCATAAACCTTATAAAAGTAATATCCAGTTTACTAAGTGGAGAGCCATATGTTATAATATCTAGGTTTTCTTGAATGGTATGAGAGAATGAGGTTTCTTATTTAACCATATTTTGTGAGTTAACAAAGCTCCCTGCCTTAATAAACAGTATGCAAATATAATTTACTTTTTTTGTGCTGACTCAGGCTTTCCATTGTGAATAATTCTACTGCTATAAGTCAGTAAACATTAGGTACCTATTATATTCCAGGCACCATGCTAAGCCTTGGAGATATAAAGTGAGGCAAAATATAGTCCTTGGTCTCAAGAAGCTTAGTCAAGTAAGGGAGACAGCGAAAAGGTTCAAACTAGGGACAAACAAGCGATATACAGGATAAATTGGAGATAAGCAAAAGAGGGAATACACTACCATAAGGGGAATTGAAAAAGACTTTTTATAGAAGATAGAATTTTAGCTGCAAATAAAAGAATCTAGGGGTCAGAGGTAAGGAAAGAGAGTATTTTAGGCTTGGGACAATCAGTGAAAATTCCTGGAGTCTGGTGATGGGAAAATTAAGGGAACAGCAAGGAGACCAATGCCATTTGTTTGCCAAGTAGATTGGGTGAGTGTTAAGATTTAAGAAGACTACAAAGAGAAAGGGGGAGAAGGGTGTTGTCTAATAAAGGGCTCTGAACACTAAATGGAGGATTTTATATTTGATACTAGAGATAATAGGGAGCCAATGAAGTTTTGAGTAGTGGGGTGACATGCTCATGCTTGCTGTAGGAAGCTCACTTTGACAGCCGAGTGGAGATTGGACTAGAATGGGAAAGACTGACGGCAGATAGACTCACAACCAGCTATTGCAATAATCAGCTGAAGTGGTGAGGACCAAGGTGGTGGCAGGTAAGAGGGTGTATATGAGAGATGTTAGAAAGACAAAATGCAAAATCGACCATCCTTGGAAACAGATCTGGATAATAAGGGGTGAGAGACTGAGTAGTCAAGGATGACACTTAGGTTGGGGAGCCTGGGAGACTGAAAGAATGGTGGTAGTACACCTGTCAGATTGGCTAAAATGACAGGAAAAGATAATGATGAATCTGTTCAATATTGTATTAGAAATTCTAGCCTTGGCAATAAGACAAGAAAAAGAGATTAAAGGAATTAGAGTAGGTCATGAGGAAACCAAATTATCACTCTTTGCAGATGATATGATGGTCTACTTAGAGAACCCTAGAGAATCAACTAAAAAACTATTAGAATTAATCCACAACTTTAGCAAAGTTGCAGGATACAAAATAAATCCACATAAATCATCAGCATTTTTATACATCACCAACAAAATGCAACAGCAAGAGATACAAACAGAAATTCCATTCAAAATAACTATTGATAGTATAAAATATTTGGGAATATATCTGCCAAGGGAAAGTCAGGATCTATATGAGCAAAACTACAAAACACTCTCCACACAAATAAAGTCAGATCTAAACAATTGGAAAAACATCAAGTGCTCTTGGATAGGTCGAGCAAATATAATAAAGATGGCAATACTACCTAAACTAATCTATTTAGTGCTATACCAATCAAACTCCCAAGAGATTATTTAACTGACCTAGAAAAAATAACAACAAAATTCATCTGGAAAAACAAAAGATCAAGAATTTCAAGGGAATTAATGAAAAAAAATGCAAATGAGGGTGGCCTAGCTGTACCAGATCTAAAACTATATTATAAAGCAGTGGTCACCAAAACCATTTGGTACTGGATAAGAAATAGAGCAGTGGATCAGTGGAATAGGTTAGGTTCACAGGACAAAATACTCAATGACAATAGTAATCTAGTATTTGATAAACCCAAAGACCCCAGTTTTTGGGATAAAAACTCACTATTTGACAAAAACTGTTGGGATCATTGGAAACTAGTCTGGAAGAAATTAAGCATTGACCCACACCTAACACCATATACCAAGATAAGGTCAAAATGGATTCATGATCTAGGCATAAAGAATGATATTATAAACAAATTAGAACAATGTAGGATGGTTTACCTCTCAGACCTGTGGAGGGGGAAGGAATTTGTGACCAAAGAAGAACTAGAGGTCATCATTAATCACAAAATAGATAAGTTTGACTATATCAAGTTAAAAAGTTTTTGTACAAACAAAATGAATGCAGACAAGATTAGAAGGGTAGCAGTAAACTGGGAAAATATTTTTACATCCAAAGGTTCTGATAAAGGCCTCATTTCTAAAATATATCGAGAATTAACCCAAATATATAAGAATTCAAGCCATTCTCCAATTGACAAATGGTCAAAAGATATGAACAGACAATTTTCAGACGAAGAAATTGAAACTATTTCCGGTCACATGAAAAGGTGCTCCAAGTCACTATTGATCAGAGAAATGCAAATTAAGACAACTCTGAGATACCACTACACACCTGTCAAATTGGCTAAAATGACAGGAAATGATAATGATAACTGTTGGAGGGGAGGTGGGAAAACTGGGACACTGATACATTGTTGGTGGAACTGTGAACAGATCCAACCATTCTGGAGAGCAGTTTGGAGCTATGCTCAAAAAGTTATCAAACTGTGCATACCCTTTGACCCAGCTACTGGGCCTATATCCCAAAGAGATTTTAAAGGAGGGAAAGGGACCCACATGTGCAAAAATGTTTGTGGCAGCCCTTTTTGTAGTGGCAAGAAACTGGAAATTGAAAAGATGCCCATCAATTGGAGAATGGCTGAATAAATTATGGTATATGAATGTTATGGAATATTATTGTTCTGTAAGAAATGACCAACAGGAGGATTTCAGAGAGGATTGGAGAGACTTGCATGAACTGATGCTGAGTGAAATCAGCAGAACCAGGAGAACATTATACACAGCAACAAGACTATACGATGATAAATTTTGATGGACATAGTTCTCTTCAACAATGATGTGATTCAAACCAGTTGTTCTGCGATGAAGAAACTCATATACATCCAGAGAGAGAGGCCTGTGGGAACTGAGAGTGAACCACAACACAGCATTTTAACGCTTTCTGTGAATATTTCCATGCATTTTGTTTTCCTTCTTAGGTTGTTTTTTTTTCTTCTTCTCTTTCTAGATCTTATGTTTCTTGTGCAGTAAGATAACTGTATAGATATGTATACATGTATTGTATTTGTCATATAATTTATCCTATCTAGCATGTATTAGATTACCTGTCATCTAGGGGTGGGGGGTGGGGGGAAGGAAAGGAAAAGCTTGGGGAAAAAAAAATTTTTTTGGCAAAGGTCAGTGTTGAAAGGTCACTCATATGTTTTGTAAATAAAAAGCTTTATTATTAAAAAAATAAAAATTAAAATAGATTAACTGAAAAAAAAATATAATGACGAATGTTGGAGGGGATGTGGGAAGGCTGGGACACTGATGCATTGTTGGTGGAACTGTGATCCAGCCATTCTGGAGAGTAATTTGAAACTATGCTCAAAAAGTTATCAAACTGTGCATAGCCTTTGACCCAGCAGCGTTTCTATTGGGCTTATATCCCAAAGAAATCATAAAGGAAGGAAAGGGCCCCACATGTGCAAGAATGTTTGTGGCAGCCCTTTTTATAGTGGCTAGAAACTGGAAACTGAATGGATGCCCATCAATTGGAGAGTGGCTGAACAAATTATGGTATATGAATGTTATGGAATATTATTGTTCTGTGAGAAACGACCAGCCGGATGATTTCAGAGAGGCCTGGAGAGACTTGCATGAACTGATACTGATTGAAATGAGTAGAACCAGGAGATCAATGTACGTGGCAACAACAATACTATATGATGATCAATTCTGATGGACATGACTCTCTTCAACAATGAAATGTTTCAAACCAATTCCAGTTATTCAGTGAAGAAAGCCATATACCCCCAGAGAGAGGGATGTGAAATGTGGCATAACATTTTCATGCTCTCTATTGATGTTTGCTTGCATTCTGTTTCCTTTCTCTGATTTTTCTTTCTTGTAGATATGATTTTTCTTGCACAAAAATGATAAGTGTGGAAATATGTACACATATATTCGATTTGTCAAGTATTTTAACATAATTGACATGTAGTGGATATCCTGCCATCTAAGGGGAAGGGTGGGGAGTAGGGGAGAAAATTTGTAACAAAAAGCTTTGTAAGGGTTAATGTTGAAGAATTACCCATACATATGTTTTGCAAATAAAAAGTTTTAATTTAAAAATAATTAATTAATTAATTAAAAAAGAGAATGGTGGTAGTAATAAGGAAGTTTGGAAGGGGGTGGAGGAAAACACTGGAATTGGAATTAGACATGTTGAGTTGAAGTTGTATGCAGGATATTTAGTTTGAAGTATCTAGTAGGCATTTGTAGATGCAAGTCTGAAAGTTAGAGAAAATGCAGTGTGGATGAAAATACCTGGGTAGTAGTGTTTCAGAAATCTGGAGAGAAGAAAGTATCAAAAAGGTGACATAACAATGTTACAGGTTTCAGAGAGGTCAAGAAGAATGCATACTGAAAAAAAAAGAACTTTAGATTTAGTATTTAAGAAATTGTTTAGTTTTGGAAGAAAGCAATTCTTGCAAAATAATGAGTTAAGAGAATGAGAGGAGAATTGAAGGTATCATTGAGAAGGTGCTTTTCTCAAGGAGTGTAGCCAGGAAATAGAAGAGAATGAAAGGATTAAATGAAGGGGTGTTTAGAATGGAGGAGAAATGGGCAAGTTTTTAGGCAGTAGGGAAGTCAGGGAGACGTTGAAGAAAAGTATATGTGGATATTGGAGGGGGAAATCTGTTGGAGAAGACAACCAGAAGTGGAGTGGAATTTAGCATAGTGTTTGCTACTTAATAGCTGTTCAAGTGTTAGTTGATGAAATTAAAATTTCTGTCCCTTAGTAATCAATGTTGTATTAAGCCCAGAGATTATTTAATAAGTAGTTTCATCTGTTTTATATCAACATGACTTAAGTGTGAACATCAAATATCCCTCCATTTTGGCATGTTGTACCTTTTTTTTTTTTCATAAAAATTATTTTGTAGTTTTATTTGTAGAAGCCCTTTATGGTTTTTTTTTTGTAGATTAATTCCTATATATTTAAGTGCATTTCTTTTTTTTGCCCTCCCCCCCTTTTTTTTTTGCTTTTTGCTGAGGCATTTGAGGTTAAGTGACTTGCCCAGGGTCACACAGCTAGGTAATGTTAAGTGTCTGAAATCAGATTTGAACTCAGGTCATCCTGACATCAGGGCTGGTGCTCTATCCACTGTGCCACCTAGCTGCCCCTTTTTGCCCATTTTTCCTGGATTATGATAGTAATATTCACAAATGCTCGTGATCTTTTGATTTTGGGGGGAGAGTATGTTGTTATTTTGTCAAAATTATTATCTCAACTTTATTTTTGACTGATTCTCTTAGATTTTCTAAGTAAACTAATAACCAGTTTTGCTTTCTGTGATTATGCGTGTTCCCATAAATTTATTTTTCTTATTGTTATAACTAATCTTTCTAATAGGATATTATATAATCATGGTGACAGTGAGCAACCTTGTTTCACCTTGATCTTATAAAAGCTTCTATTTATTAATTATCAATATTGCCTATTGTTGGATTTAGATAAATAAGTTTGATCACATTAAGAAGGAAGTATTTCTTTCTAATAAGCCATGCAACAAATAGAGTCTTTGAAAGCTTTGGATTATTTTTGTAATGATGGCAGTGATGAAAATGTGGGGCTCTTTTGTTTTCTAAGCTGTGTTTCCAGAATTCATGTTTTGTGAAAAGTTCAGTAAAATGAAAAGAATTCTTGAAAGATGTTGTAATGTTATGGAACGTTGTTGTAACTGACTATGCCCATGCCCTGTATATTACTGCTCTTTATAAAGATACAAATGATTTTTTTAAAGAAGCCTTAGAAATTGCAACTTAACACATCTTTTTAGGGTAAACTAATTTATTTAGATGCCAACACTATTGGAAAATTTTATATATCAGTGCCATTATTATGACACATCTGAAAAGTCAAGATGTGCAGGTGGGCTCCAATTTACAAGTGACTTGCCCAAGGTCACACAGCTAAGAAGTGTAAGTGTCTGAGGCCGGATTTGAACTCAGGTTCTCCTGACTTCAGGGCTGGTGCTCTATTCCCTGCACCATCTAACAGCCCCTAGAATTTAGTTTCTTAGATCATCCCATGCAAAATTTAAATGGCCATCAAGTATACCTGAAAAGTATTTCAGCTTTATCTTTTTTTTTTTTTTTTAAACTGCATTTCTGTAGGGGAAAGTATGTTCTGAGTTCTAGTAGAAAGCTAAAAATGTGTCAGCAGCCAAGGACGTGTGTGCATGTGTGTCTATGTCTGTATCTATATCTGTGTCTAGGGCAGGGAAACTGGGAAAAGGGAAGAGCGAAGAAGAAACAGGTTGTGCAAGCAACAATATTTTTTCATTTTGTGACTCAGGATATCATAGTGGCTTAAAGTTATCATTCTCATTAGTTACCATTTCCTACTTTATTCTTGTAGAAATAACCTTGGGTTGAGTTTTCTACTGAATCCAGGGTATATCATGAAAGGTGAGTGGTGAGTCTTTAAAAAAAAAAATTAGAATAAGTCTCTAATTGAAATTACTTTTGAGATAACCCCTAAAAGCTAGCTAGAAGGTCTTATTCTAGAATTTGATTTTGGGTCTGCTAGAGAGGAGATGCTTAGGAAATTCTACCATTAAGCCATATGTTGCGGAGGTTACACTACTGCCTTTCTGAGGCTGGGCCTGGGAATTGGACATTTTCCACCAACTTAGCTATTTGGCGTTATGGGTACATTTCCTTTTGCCATGTGACTTTTCCAGAATTTTTGATAACTTTATGCAGCCACCTAGCATTTATTAAGAACCTACTACTATTGATGTAGTAGAAATTCCAATATCAGTAAAAGACCCTAATATTTGAAAAAACAACTCAGGCTACCTGACCTTGGGAATGATACAGTCACCTTTGGAATGTAGCTGTTGGGAGTGATAAGGTACAAGCTTAGAAAATGTGTATGAAAGAAAGGGAGTTGGACCCAATATTTTTATTCCACTAAGCTAGGACATTTACTTTGTCATCCAAAAGTTTGAGCTGCTATCTTCTTAGGTTAAGAAAGGGCTCTTAGGTTAAGAAACTTCCCACCAATCGTGTGAACCCCAGTCTCATGATGTCATTTGCCCTGCTCCAGTCTTTGTTCTTTACTCCCCAAATCCCTATAAATTTACCTAATTGCTCCTTACTCTTTGCTGTTTTCTTCTCTTGGAATTTGACCTACTTTAAGTGTTTTAATTATAATAAAAATCTCCTCCTTGATTTGGAGATTATCTAAACCTCCAAATTCTTTTGGGACACCTGCATCAATATTCTGGGGTCCCCCTGAATCTGAACACAATAAGTCAGATAACCTTCACATGGTAAACGCTTAACAATTGCCTTTTCATGCATCCACTCTTTTCCAATCAGTACTCTAGCTGGTGGGTAGAAGTTTAGTCTAGACTCTATTCTCTTTCTGTGTTCAAAGAGTTTTTAAAAAATTCACCCAGCTACCTACTATGGTAGTAAGAAATCGTAAGAGTTCTTGACATAGTCTGTGAACTTTAAAAAAAAAAAAAAAAAAAAACCCCACAACACACATGCTGATGATTTGTCTTCTTTATAATCATAGATATTTTTAACTTGTTGTTCTGAGAAAAGGTATGGTTTGTAGGTTTCCCTAGATTGCTAATGGAGTTTGTGATACTGTAACTTGAAAATCTTAAACCAATTTTTTATGCTGTTAACCTTTGGACTTGATTATAATTAATCCCAGATATAATGTAAAATACCAAAGATACTTCTTATTGTATCAAGTGCTTCAAAGGGTTTTTAAAAAAATAAATAAAAATATTAGCTATGCTGGCCAAAATAGTCATTATTCAATTCAGGTTCTAAGAGGAATTTAGCTCATAGTAATTTATTTTGTTTCTAGGAAAGTGTTTTAATTGAAACTGCCCCTCCCCTTCTTTTCTTCCCCTTAACAGAAGGATTAGTGCTTCAAGAGAAAATTCTGCATTCCACTGAAAGTTTAAGTTTTCTTTTCTCCCCCTTATTTAGTGACAACTGAATAAATGATCATTTGAGGGCTATACTAAATCATTTAGTTGGGGTGTGTGTGTGTGTGTGTGTATGTATCAAAAGTTGGTTCTCTAGCATTCCTTATTTTTTTGGGGGGGGTAGGATCTAGGTTTTCCAAATAATCTTCTTATTCTTACTTCTTAGCTAGTGTTTTAGCTCCCTTTCATTTTACTCTCCCCTTCCTTATTAGTTCATGCTGTATTTCACCATTCTGTATTCTCATTTTACTTTTTTTTTTTTTTTTTACTTTTCATTCTGAATTCGTATATTCAGTCCAACATTAGAACGGGGAATGTAAATTTTTAAGTTATTAAATAAGTAAACAAGATAGGATTTTAAAATGCAGCTCAAAAGTCTGTTCAAGTATAACCATGATAATAAATCTGCTGTTAAGGAAATTGTGAAATCCTCACTTTTAGTTTTTGAAAGTATCAATACTGAGGAAGCAATTTAGTGTGATATATTACTGTTGGCCAAAATTCTAGCTGTGTTCTTTGCATGTGATGTAATTGAAAGAAAATTAGACTCTAAGAGTCATGAGAATTGAGTTATAGTTTTGAATTTTCTTTTAACTATCTGTGTTATTTGGACAAATCATTTGACCCCATTTGATGCTCAGTTTGATCATCTCTAAACTGGGATATTGAACTAGCCAACCTCTTAAGGTTTCTTTCAACTTTAAAATTCTATTATTCCAAAAAAAAACCTTAATGTTTCTTTAATAATGTCTCTTGATTTCACACCTTCCTCACCATTTCTGTTGTCACTACTTCAATCATCCTGTCATTTCTATCTTGTCATTACAGACTGGATTACAGTCACAGATGGAATGCTGGTATGTTGCAGCAACCTTAAAATGTATAAGGACCTTTCTAGAAGAATTAGAACAGCCATCCTATTCTGAAAGCATTTGTTACTTAACTTAGGCAGGGGAAAGCACCCAAGACACCCCACAGTTTTTAGATGAGATGGGGCAAAAAGAAGTACATTGGATTCACAGTCATATGAGGAGGGGATGGGAAGGGAATAAGCATTTATTATCTATTACATACAGAAACGGTGCTAAGGTCTTTTACAAATGTAATTTCAATTCATCCTCCCAAAAACCTTTGTAAGGGAGCTGCTGTTGTTATCCCCATTTTATAGTTGAGGAAACTGAGGCAAACAGAAGGAAAATGTAAGAAGGTAAAAGTAAAGTTAGTGAGTGTGTAAAGTGGAATTTGAACCAAGTTATTCAGTTTTTTATACTCAAAATTCAGTGCTTTATTCATGATGTGTTACAGACTTGAAAACAGATTGGATATAGAGATAAAGGAAAAAGAGGAGTCAAAGCTATTTTGGGGGTTGCCTATTTGGATGTCTAGAAAGATGGCTGAAGAGAAGAGTGAGTTTTACAGGAAAGATGAGTTGTGTTTTGGACACAATGAGTTTGAGATTTGAGATAGCTCTGACACATCGAGTTTGAAATGTCTGGTGGGCAGTTTATATGGGATTAGAGCTCAGGAGGACTATACTGATCTGAGAGTCATCTACATAGAAATGAGAATAGAACCTGTGTTTGTTGGTGAGATCATTAAGAGATGAGAAGAGGACCCAGTACAGCACTTTGGGGACATCTTTGATTTTAAGATGTGAAATAAATGGTGATCCAGGGAGGGTGGCCAGTTAGTTGTTTAGAGTTCATGAAAACTCAGTAAGGTTTTGCTTATCCAAACTTTTCATTTCCCTTTAAGCCCTAATCTAGCTTTCAATTCCCACTCTTAGAGCAGATGTTCTAACCTACTTCACTAAGAGAATGGAACCCATTTGACAGAAGTACTGCAACTCATCTTTTTTTTCAGTATTTTTCTGCTTATTCTTTTTTATTTTTTGAGACATTGTTCTTTACTCACTTTTAACTATTCTTTATGACTGCTTTGCTGGTCCTCTTCCCAAACCCTTCAGTTTATATTCCTACAGGAATTTATTATCTCCTTTGGAATCTTCTATTTCTGTCAGTAGTACATCATTTGCTTAATCTCTTGTGTCAAAGACTTTGGTTATTAATAATGATAGCTAATATTCATTTAGTGCTTACTATGTGCCAGGCATTATACTAAGTGCTTGACAATTATTATCTCATTTGCTTCTCACAACAGCCCTAGAAGGTAAATGCTATTATTATTCCTTTACAGGTGAGGAAACTGAGGCATAAAGGGTTAAGTGACTTATTCAGGGTCAAATAGCTACAAAGTGTCTGAGGCTGCATATTGAATTCAGGTCTTCCTGACACCAGACTTTGATCCATTGTGCCACCCAACTATCTACTGTGATTCATCTCTTACATCCAAATAAGTCACCAAGTTCTACAAATTGCACCTCCACAGTATTCCTAACATCCAAGCATTTTTCTGTATTCCATTTGCTACCACTTTAATGTTCTAACTGGTCTTACATATTCTCCATCATCATCCAAAACCACCTTCACACCCAGGTCTTGGTCACATCACTCCTCTGATCCTCTTTTATTTATTTATTTTTAAGTTGAAGCTTTTTATTTTCAAAACGTATGCAAGGATAATTTTTCAACAACCTTGCGTTCCAGTTTTCCCTTCTTTCCCCCCCATCATCTCCACTAGAGGGCAGGTAATCCAATATATGTTAAACATGGTAAAAAAAAATATGTAAATCCAATATATGCATACATATTTATACAATTATCTTGTTACATAAGAAAAATTGGATCAAAAAGGAAAAAAAGTGAGAAAGAAAACAAAACGCAAGCAAACAACAGCAAAAAGAATGAAAATGCTATGTTATGAACCACACTCCGTTCCCACAATCCTCTCTCTGGGTGTAGATGGCTCTCTTCATTACAAGATCATTGGAACTGGCATCAGTCATCTCATTGTTGAGAAGAGCCACATCCATCAGAATTGATCTTTGTATAATATTGTTGTTGCCATGTATAATGATCTCCTGGTTCTGCTCACTTCACTTAGCATCACCTCATGTAAGTCTCTCTGAAATCATCCTGCTGGTCGTTTCTTATAGAACAATAATATTCTATAATATTCATATACCATAACTTATTCAGTCATCCCCCAACTGGTAGGCATCCACTCAGTTTCCAATTCCTTGCCACTACAAAAAGTGGGTGCTACAAACATTTTTGCACACATGGATCCTTTTCTCTTCTTTAAGATCTCTTTGGGATATAAGCCCAGTAGAAAGAAACATTGCTGGATCTGGGCATAGTTCCAAATTGCCCTCTAGAATAGTTGAATCTGTCCATAACTCCATCAGCAATGTATTCGTGTCCCAGTTTTCCCACATGCCCTCCAACATTTGTCATCATCTTTTCCTGTCATCTTAGGCAATCTGAGAGGTGTGTAGTGATACCTCAGAGTTGTCTTAATGTGCATTTCTCTGATCAATAGTGATTTAGAGCACCATTTCATATGACTAGAAATGGTTTCATCTGAAATTTATCATTTATCAACTGGAGAATGACTTGAATTCTTATAAATTAGAGTGAATTCTTTATATCTTTTAGAAATGAGGCCTTTATCAGAACTCTTGCATGTAAAAATGTTTTCCCAATTTATTGCTTTTCTTCTAATCTTGTCTGCATTAGTTTTGTTTGTACAAGAACTTTTTAACTTAATATAATCAAAATCATCTATTTTGATGAGCTCCATTTCTTCCTTGGTCACAAATCCCTTTATCCTCCACAGATCTGAGAGTTAAATTACCCTATGTTCTTCTAATTTGCTTGTAATATCACTCTTTATGTCTAAATCATGAACCCATTTCAGCCTTATGTTGGTATAGGGTATTAGGTGTGGGTCAATGCCTAGTTTCTGCCATACTAATTTCCAATTTTTCCAGAAGTTTTTGTCAAATAGTGGGTTCTTATCCCAAAAGTTGAAGTTTTGGGGTTTATCAAACACTAGGTTACTATAGTCATTGACTATTTTGTCCTGACTATTTCACTGATCAACTACTCTATTTCTTAGTCAATACCAAATGGTTTTGATGACCACGGCTTTATAATATAGTTCTAGGCTACCTTCATTGGCATTTTTTTCATTAATTCCCTTGAAATTTTTGACCTTTTGTTCTTCCAGATGAACTTTGTTTTTATTTTTTTCTAGATCTGTAAAATAATTTCTTGGGAGTTTGATTAGTATGGCATTAAAATAAGTAGATTAATTTAGGTAGTATTGTCATTTTTATCATATTCACTCAGCCTACCCATGAGCACTTGATATTTTTTCCAGTTGATTAGATCTGACTTTATTTGTGTGGAAAGTGTTTTGTAGTTGTGTTCATAGAGTTCATGACTTTCCCTTGGTAGATAGACTCTCAAAAATTATTGACAGTCATTTTGAATGGAATTTCTCCATGTATCTCTTGCTGCTGGACTTTGTTGGTAATATATAAAAATGCTGATGATTTATGTGGATTTATTTTGTATCAATCCTCCTAATTCTTTACAGGCAGCTAGCTCTTGCCTTCCAAATAAAGTTCAAACTTTTTAGCTTGATATTCAGTGCCTTTTCCGATCTTTATTGGCTTACCTTTCTATTCTCATGCTACTCTCATACACATTCTCAAAATTTAACCTACTGGACCCACTACCTTTCTTTATGCATATTCTAATTCTTTTCTACCTCTACATCATTGAATATATTTATGTGGAGGTAGGGAAGAATTATTTGTCAAGGACCTCACTTCTTATTATAGTAATCTGCATAATTACATTAATAAAACTATATTCATTGGGAGAGAATGTGTCATAGTGGATAGAAGCCCATTTTTGTCATGAGAAGACCTGGTTTTAAAGTCTTGTCTGTGACATAG
>JAJPUD010011960.1:39881-51691 GCA_023553655.1 Myrmecobius fasciatus
ATGATTGCATCAATCTAGAGAGCTCCTGATGAAGAATTTTATATACCAGTTCACATCGCTCCTTCTTGCAACTTATTCTAGAGAATGTATGCATATATTGTATGTATATGTATACTTGTATATTTATGTGTGTTATGTATTTAAAATACTATGAAGTGATAAATATGAAGACTACAAAGAAATGTGATGAGGCTTCTGAAGGGATGTAATACAAATTCAGCATACCTTTTAATTATTATAAAATCATATTTTAAAAAATGACAGCTGGACAAATTCATGTATGGAAAAAGGCAGGATGAGTATTGTTAATGTTCTTATTTATATTTTGATAGAAATACCTTAATCCATTTTTATACAGTAAATTTACAACAGAATATTTTTTTCATTATTGTTGTTTATAATGGTAAAGTTGCTTATTCCAGATTCTGCCTGACTTTGAAAACCTTCAGTGATGTAATGTTTTTCTATCTATCCAGATGGCTTTATTTATTCATCTTCCCTTATATATAACCTTCTTAGGTTATCTAGCTCATCTCTACATTTCACTTATGTGGATTGTCAGAATCTTCTGAAAGTATTATTCAGTGGGGCTTCCTGAGGAGTGATTTTCTATGCTTAGTGACTTATAAGCACTTTCATTAGTAAGACACTTGAGAGAGAAAAACTGATATATACATATATATATATATATATATATGTATGTATATATAACTATAGAAATTCAGCCTCCTATAGTGTAGTGGACTCCTAAAGTGAAATCTCAGAAAGTGATGGTTGTTATACATACATATACAATCAAATTTCTAAAGAATTTAAAAATATTTTAAGAACGCATTTATAATACCTAAAAATACAATATAATAAATAATTATTAGTATAACATGATTGTATTGAGGTGATGTTACTATAAAAATGCTTCCTTCTTTTAACATTAATTTTCTCTTTGTGGCAGGAGCTCTTACCAAAGTAAAGGAGAGTAAACGGCATGTGGAAGAAGGGAAAATGGAGGTCCAAAAGGCAGATGGCATTCAAGATCGCTGTAATACAATTTCTTTTGCTACTTTGGCTGAAATTCACCACTTCCATCAAATTCGAGTGAGGGACTTCAAATCACAGATGCAGCATTTCTTACAGCAGCAAATAATATTTTTCCAAAAAGTGACACAAAAGTTGGAAGAAGCTCTTCACAAGTATGATAGTGTTTAATATCTGAACTTTGAATTCTAACTTCCCTCAGTTTGAGGGTGATTTAAACAGAGTAAAAATAACTGCTGTCAAAGAACTCTTGCCAACTGTCAGTGGTGGTACAAGGATGGTTTTGTGTTCAACTGGAACCCAGCTGAATATATAATTATGTAGGAAAGAAACAGTTAATATGGTTATGTAATAGAAACAGTACCACACATTGTAGCTAAATTATACTATGTATGCCTACACTACCATTGTAACTTTTGGAATAATGATTATACTATTTGCCTTATTGCTTTTTGAAGTATGGGTATTTTAGTGCATACTTTGTAGACCTCAAAACCCAGTAAGGGTCTCAAAGAAGCTGGCTAGTTAAAAGCCTACTTTGGATGCCTTTTTATTCTTGTAGATTTGGATTATCTAAATTCAACCAATTCTCTGTTTACAAACTCCTCCTAGAGCAGCTATGCGACTTTGTGCCTTTAGACTCTTGGTTTTTCTCCCCCCCCCCCCACTCCTCCCCCCCTTTCTTTTTTAAGTAAGCCACATTTTTTGAAATTAAAAGAATGAAGGGTCAGTGCATATAAATGACAGACTGATAACCTCATTGACTGGAAAAGTTATTAGCTGTCATCATCTTGCACAGCAAGTATTATCTCCTGAGAAAATGCTGTCTGAAAATGCAGGATCTGGAACCAATGCTCGTCTCTGGATGTGAAGACTATTTATTATGTGTACCAGGAAGCAAGAACATTGTGCCACCGCAGTCCCGTACATGACATGGTAGCATATGAGCCTCTTCACTAAATTATAACTCAAAACTATGAGTGAAGAAGAGAATCCAATTCAGGGGATACAAAAACAGATTCGGTGACCACTCGTTTTTTTTTTTTTTTTTTTCTTTTTTGAGTTTAAAAGTATTTTCCTCATTGTTTGGATATTCACTATGATTTTGAAATGGAGCTACACTGTTAAATAATAGACCTGAGACTCCACTGTGATTCACTGGCTTACTCAATCAAAAACTTTCAGGGATGTCTATAAAGTATTGTACTAAATTATTTAAAAGTAGCTTTGGTTGAATTAGGAGGGACCACACATGATTTCTACTATTCCAGATACTGAAGAGATGCAAATTTATTTCTATTGCATGTAAAAGAATCACTATTATTATAAGATGTTTTCTCCCCCCCAAAAAAAATTTTTTTTGTTTTAAATTTTTTTTCTTTTGCTATTATTACAAGGGAAATTTATATGAGTTTTGAATACCAAAAAAGATTTAAAAGCAGCTTAATTTTCAAAAGCACAAAAAAAAAGAGTCTGGTTTAAGCAAAAGTGTTAAAACATTCATGGAGATACAGTTGATGAATGGGAATGACATGATTCTTAATAAGTTTACAAATATACTGTGTTGGTGAAAGATCAAGTATCTACTATTTTGTGAAGTCAAACAAAGGTATCAAAAACTCTCTGGTACTGTATTGCTAACATGAAAGTTTAAAAAAAAAAAAAAAGAAAGAAAGAAAAGCCAGTTTGATCCTCTAGCTCATTGAGTGAGAAGGAATATCAAAAAGTCTTGGCAATCTAAATAGAGAAGGAAGTTTTGTGAAATAAACTTTATCATTTCATTAAGAAATCTCTGAAAAGTAGACTAATGTGGGTTGAATTCTAAGATCAAATAATCAGTTATTTTGACCTTTGGTTTGAATTTCATGCCATAGGTTGCTTAGAGCCAGACATAATTATATATGGCTATGTTTTACCGTGGAATTGTAACCAAATTCATTGTTTTCCAAATAAGTGATATGATCTTATTGATTGTAAAATAACATTGTTGAACTGAAACAGTTCAGTTTATAAACTCCCAGTTCATTTTAGCTTGGGAATTACATTTATTTTTTAAGTCTAGCTCTATACTGGATAAATAAGCAATATATGTTCAATGTGTTTTCCAAGTGGTTTGAAAATGACATTTATTTGCCTCCTTATCGTGATGATGCCTTGGGATAAAAAAAAAATTAGAAAACAAAATTTGTGGGTCGGTAGCACTATCTGAATCTCATGACTGTGTTTTGGCCAGTGTAGACTTAGTTTAAATACAAAAAAAAAACTGAAGACAAGGGTGTACCAGGGTCACGAATGTTTTGATCCTGAACTGAAGTGTGCATTGAGCTACACAAGAAAGTATAAGTTCACACTGCCTTGTTATAAGAAAACTTTTGTTTTTTAACAAGCACATTATGTTATACCAGTAGCTCATATGAAATTAAACTAATTTAGTATTGTGGCATAGAAGACCAGCATTATTATTCTTCATTTCCATTTGAAAAGAGAAGATCTTCATTTCTCTAACGATCTTGGGCCTATTAAACCATTTCAGCATGCAAATATTACTGGAATGGTAATGCCTAAGAGAAAAGCCATGACACTTGTATGCTGGTCACCATAATCAGAATGGTACAATTCCCTCCAATAAACTCTCATGCCCTTCATTACATTATCTGGTCTACTTTATTTCTAGAATTGGTAAATAAGGAGATGAACTCACTAGAAAGAGTACTTATGTGAGGCAGTCCACTGTGAAAGCCTATTTTTCTATTTAAAGTAAAACTACAGCTGTATCTTAAGAGCAAGGTAATGAGACTGATCTCCCAACCACACAAAAATCAGTCTCACTGCTTTGATGTCACATCCTTGGGTTTTTTTTTTTGTTTTTTTTTTTAATTGAGATTGTTTGGACATAGCTAAAAAACCTATTTGAAGGATGAATCTACAAAGATGAGACAGTATGATACATAGTAGAAGGAAAGAGCAGTGGACTTGTGATCAGGAGAACAGGAGAATAGTTCTGTCTCTCTGACTTCAGAGCTGCATGACCTTTGTCAAGTCATTTATTCTGAGCCTCATTTTCCTCATCTCTAAAATGGAAATAATAATATTGTCCTGACCTACCTCACAGGATTGTTGTGAGGAAAGTGCTTTGTAAACTTGAAAGCACTATTATCAATGTGAGTATTATTTATTAATAAACTCATTTTATGTTAGTTTTTAGTTTGAATAAAATGGTTGGTGGAATTTCTTTGGACCTCCCTAATCATACATATAGTACATGCATGCATACAGTTAAAACTCCTGTTGATAATAACTGTAAAAAGTACTTTAGATGTTCAAATATATATTCTCTGATCTATTTGTTCCAGAATGACATGCACTCATTTTAAAATATTTCTGTTACATCTTTTCTTGACTACAGTTTGTTCAGTGCTACCACCATTTTCATTTATATTTCTGCTCTATTTTTCAAGTTTTTAAGTGTTCAACTGAATTTGTTCTTATTCTTTGCTCTTCTTTGCCAAATTCAATGCAATTCTTACTATGAGTTGTCTTTTACTGTTTTATTTATCTTCTGGCAGTATTTTCTTCTGTCAGTTCTAGTTGTAAGCTAGAGCTATGGCTATCCATTTAAGAAGGGGAAAGCTTTGTTAAATTTCTCAACAAAAGTGAATATTACTTTTTTTTTCAACATTTATCAAGAAAGCATTCATTAATAAGTATGAAAGACTCACTAGAGAAGGAAATGTTAAGACAATGAACAAAACATTTTCTGTACTGGGCAATTTATATGCTAACTGCAGATGGAAGCCTACACATTCAAATAACTAAATGACAACAGATAGTTATAATAAATATATAGTAATATAATATTACATATTATGATATATTGTATATAAAAAGTAGGATAGCTATTATATGTTAAAATATAATACTAAATATATTTATTATTACTAATGTTAATATAATTATTACTTATGATTCAGAGAAAAAAGCACTGAACTTAGAGCCCTGAGTCTTGAGTTTAAATCTTGTCTCTGCCATTTATGTGATCTTGACCAAGTAACTTAACCTCAATAGATCTCAATTTCCTCCATGTTGGATGAGGTTACACAAGAAGACTTTTAAGTTCTCTTCCAATTTCAGATCTGTTATCTTAAAAATTAAAATCCTTTGTTGTATTTTCTACTGAATATGTATTTACCCATGCAAGTCACCTAAACACACTGTGTATTGTCAGTATTTATGATAGATTTAGTCAGTGGAAATATAAGAGGAAGGATATATAAAATTACACACATATATAAATGTATCTAATAGCCATCTCTTGGAGAGAAAAAAGAAATTTCCATTATAACTATTATATACTTAAACAGAATAGCAAGTTGTACATAATAGATTTGCAGTTTCATATGCAATCATTTTTATTTTCCTGTGTTATAGAAATGCTTGATTTTATTTCATAAATTAAAAGTAAAATTTTAAAAATACAACATAATAGTACAGTAACAGTAATACAAGATAATAGACTAGAAGATGGAATAAAACTTCCCTCACTAAATTTTAAAGCTTTCTACAGATATCTTGCAAAGCTTGCCAGCCACTCTGAGATCATTTTCTGTTTAGTTGAAAGCAGTGTGTCAAACAGAAATCTTAATACTTAAAGAACATTTTGTTTTTGGGCATACCAGTGTCTGCCTGGTACTTTAGGGAAGACCTGGGAAGGTCTATTAATTTCTGCTTTTATTAGCAGCAACTGACTTACCTTATCGGGATGAAAAGAAGTTGGTTTAACTTTAGTCCTAGAATTAAGAGTGACACGGTAGGTTTTTTTATTTTAGCAAGATTGATTAATTCAGCAAATTAATGCAGTTCATAGGCTCATAGAGCTAACCGATGCTGGAAGAGACCTCAAAAGACCTTTTAGTCCAAACCTCTAATTTTGCAAATTATTCATTTAAGGTTGAAGAGTCAGTCTTAAATCACTGTGCCATCTAGCAAAATGGATGGAGAGACTACTGGGCTTGGAATCAGGAAAATTCATCTTTATCAGTGCAAATCTGGCTTCAGACAATTACTAATTGTGTGACCCTGCACAAGTCATTTAATCCTGTTTGTCTCAATCCTCTCATCTGTAAAATGAACTGGAGAAGGAAATGGCAAACTACTCCAGTATCTTTGCAAAGAAAATCCCAAAAGGAGTCATGAGAGTCAGCCAGGAGTTAAAACTGACCAAAAAGCATATTACAAAAAAAAAAAAAAATTGAATTCTGATATCAGCAAAAATTCCCATGTATTTGTGAATTACCTGTCAAGCCAAGCAAGAATGTCAATTGCCTTTTTTAGTAAATGCCCCAAATATGAGTTTTCTTCATTACATATGAGGCAATACATTTAGACAAAATGAGGGTAGAATTATTGCAATTCTAAGATGATACATCTAGAACTGGAAGTGATCTATATCATATAGTCCAACTCTCCTTTTATAAATTAGGAAGCATAGGTCCAGAGAATGACCTATTCAAAGTTATATAGGCAATAAGTTTCAAAGCTCCTCAGACTAAATACAGCACTTCTTCTGTACCATAAGTATCTTTGTGGGAAGTAATACTTGTTATTCCTTTGAAAAGCAGTCCGTCTCTAATGTTTTTAATAATGAATTTTTAATACTTTCCATTTTAAAATTAATGCACTGAAAATTTGACTTAGGCAAATGTGAGTGATGGAAACCATCTAGACATGTTGCCTTGTACTTGAATAGTTAAAAAAAAAAGTAGGCATATTAAACATTCAGAAAATTACTTATGTTTTCATTCCTCTGCTAAGTGACAAAATAGATCCATAGCATATGACTTGATATTTGAATATAAAACATAAAGCACAAGAAAGGAATCTTATGCTAATGAGGGAATTACTGTAATCACCTAATCAGTTGTCACTTCTTTGATTTTATACTGGTCCTCAGTAGCATTGCTGAAAGATGCTTCTAGGATGTCTAGTAGTAGACTAACAGGTGGCACACACTGCTTAATCCCAAGGTGTTAATTATAGTACTTTGTCTTAGAACTTCCTTAATTATTTCTGCCTTTTCCTAAAGCATCTTCTATTCAAATCAGTTCATATTTCCTTCTTTTCTTCAAAATCCAACCCAGATTCCATTATTTTTTTCTTAATAGTATTTTATTTCTCCAAATACATGTAAAGATAGTTCTCAACATTCATTTTTGTGAGACTTTGTATTCCAAAATTTTTTCCTTTCCTCCCCTATCCCCAGAATAGCAAGTAATCTGCTATTGGTTAAATATGTTCAGCTCTTTTAAACGTTTCTCCATGTTTGTCATGTGCAAATAAAATCAGAAGGTACCACTCTGTACCCTTCTCTGAACTTTGGTATGTTTATAGTGTGTAGAATGCCACAGCCCTTGATTATACTATATTTTCTAGTTATGTTTTATGAATAGAGTGTGTACAGTACTAGACTTGGAATCAAAAAGAACTGAGTTTGAACCTGACCTTAGAAGTTTACTGCATAAGTCACTTAACCTATTTTGGTCTCAGTTTTCTCATCTAGGAAATGGGAAGAAAAGCATCTAGCTTCCAGGGTTGCTGTGAGGATCAAATAATATTTGTAAAGTGTTTTACAAACCTCAAAACACTGTTTATCATCATCGGTATCATTGAGTCCAGAGGCTGAAGCTATACAAGTTCTTTATGGTTAATGCTTTATGAATACAGCAGAGCTTCTGGGACTTGCATTATACTTTGCTAGTTATTTGACCATTGCAGCTTATCCCTTCTGGCTCCAGATCTGTGGCTCTAGTTCTTTTCTTTGCTGGGTTACTACCTTAGGATGCTAATTTTGTTAGTCACAGTACTTCCAGCAGGGGAGAAGATAGAGTTCTCTCCAAAGGTTATCTTTTTCATTGACCTTTAGTTCTTTCTTACTTGCCAGGCCCTTCAGTTAACTGTCTTTTACTTTATGCAGTCGTTCCTGCTCTTATTATGGTAGGAAGTACATGGGTGATTACAAATACTGGGAAAATACATATCATTTTGTTGAAATTGCTCCCACACCCTAGTGTGCAAACATTTGATTTATTGCTATTTATAGTTCTGATGGCCTTTCTCTTACTTAGTAATAATAGTTTCTTCTGATTTTATACAACAATCTGTTCTTTTTATGTATTTGATCCCATTTTTTCCACACTCCCACTTGTCCACCATTTGATCTTTGTATTAGTTATGTCAATGAAACTCAGTTGCAGATAGAAAGCACCCTTTAAAATTTCTCTTGTTTTCCAGATGAGGAAATTGAAGGCCAAATAACTAATGTGATTTTCTTCAAGGTCCCTCAGCAATTAAATGGTAGGACCTGGATTCAAACCCAGGTGACTCACAGTATAGTAATACTATATCATTCCAGATGATTTTTTTTCTCAATTTTTGTTAACTTGATTTATTATATTAATTAATGTTTTGCTAATAATTCACTTTCTTCCAAGTTCATCTAAAGAGTAGAAACACTTTTTTTAGACAAGAAAAATTTCAAGTATAACAATTACATGTCTGTTTACAAGGTAAAACAGCTAAATTCTTTTATTTGTAAATCTCTGCCTTAGTACATCAATGACATTCTCTTATTGAGAAAATTAATACATATTTATCTCTAACTTTCTGGGCTACTTCTATGACCTCCCCTACTATTTTAAGTTCTAGCATACCATAGATTCTCCAGTTCTCTGTATTCTGGTATGGTATTATGCCTTTCCATTTAAAAAAAATTTTAAAAATAAGAATTCATATTTCTATAATTCTTTAAAGTTTGCAAACCAGTTTTCACTATTTATCCCATATATGAGGCAATAGTCTCAGAATGGTTAAATGATTTACATACCTCCTAAGTGATGGGGCAAAGACTTAAATTCAGGTTTACTGATGTAGCTGGAAAGGGACTTTGAATTACATTTAGGCTAACTCCTACATTTCAGAGATGAGAGAGCTGAAGCCCAGAAATGAATATACAAGTGTATTTTATGATAAAAATCTTATGTTCTATCTAAGCTTTTTAGATCTTAATGATTCATCAAGTTAATCCTTTGATGGCTGTGCACATTACAGTAATATCTAAAGGCCATTACTGGCAGAACAGTAAAGCCCATGATGAGCTAAGTGATTGAATAATGGAATTAGACTTTTTTGTGAACATGTTTATGTAAAGTGGTTTGCACTCTAATCTGTGATTTAAAGGCCAAAATGGCTGGCCCTCCCTCACTTCCCCTGACATGAACTTTCTCTGATTTCATACATGAAGTCATTTCCTACCTGACCTTAATTTTTTGTATTCTTATCTATAAATGCCTCCTTAGCTTCCTGTATTTTTATTTCCACATACAAGTAAAAGTGACTCCCAGCCACAATCTTAAGACTTTTCAAGTACTTTTAAGTTAATATGTTTTTATACTTCTCCAAAATCTGAAGGATTGTTCTATTTACCATGATGGATTTAGGCGCCTCAATTGAGTGGTGACTAGGACTTAATGTTTATCAACTATTGAAAATCTATGCATTTTATTTCTAACTCCCCGGCTCCAAGATTCACTGAAAATCTAGCAAAGCATTAGCCCAAAGACCTAATGAATGAAAAAAGCATTTAGTAAGAATTTATTCTGTGCCAGGAATTATGCTAACCCTGGGTTTACAATTCGGTGAGGGAGCTAACAAAGCAATATGCACAAATGAGTTAACTCTCTGCAGTACCAATAATGCACAAGCAGGTGAAATAATGGAAACAGTCCTGGAGTAGGAATTAAAAGATGAGTTTTCATTCCAGTTCTCATCCTATCCTTTTCTTTAACTAAGAGAAGTAACTTGGAATCTCTGAATCTATTTCCTAATTGGCAAAGTAAGAATAATAATACCTGTACTGAATTGTTGAGATAAATAAGAATAAATAAAAGGGCTTTGGACTTTATGAGGTGCTATGTCATAGAAGGGATTATCCCCTGTCTTCAGCTCTTTAGTGAAATCAGAGTCAAGGAAGAAATGTATAGCTACTCACTGTTACATAGGTGAACAGCAGGCCAGAGACAGAGCTGCCAATGTGTTGGCTATCTAAGTTTTTTAGATCCTTTGAGATGGATTTTATTACTTTGGTTTCTTTAACTTTCCATATTTAGTTGTTTTGATGACTTCATACTTTCTTGGCATTGTTAAAAGTAAACCAAAATTCATTGAAAAGATTTTTGTTTTTTTTTCTTCACATTTGAATCAAATATAGAATAAACATTATTTGTAGGATTATCATGCCAGGATTTCATCAAATGATAGTAGTTTATTAGCTATGTTGTTACCCAACTTTGCTAATTACCAGATATTGAACTGTGATGTTTGTTTCAACGATTTGGTGGGGTGAGGCTAACTATTTTGGAATTTGTGACCCTAAGAATGAAATATTAATTTCTTTAATAACTACATAATTTTTAAATAGAAATTGAAAGGCTTTTTCTTACTTCAAATACCCCCTTATCAGCAGGAAACATATGTAACTGACAGGTTCTAATTCAAGGCAACTAGATAACTAACTAAAGAACTTGGCATCTTATCTATTATATTTTAATTTTATTGATTCCTTTTCATTGTTTTGTTATATTTATTTACAAATGCCTCTCCTCCCTTTTCTATCCCGGGAGTCACCCCTTTTGATAAAGATCACAAATTGGGAGGGAAGAGAGGCAATTCAGTAAAACCAAAAACACATTGAATTATGTGTAACAAAATATGCAATATTCCACACAATTTTCCCCTGCTTCTGCAATTAAGGAATGAAAAGAGTATTATTTTAACTCTTCTTGGAGGTTAAGCTTATTCATTATGTAACATTCAGCTTGATTTTGTTGTATATTATGGCTACATTTTGATTATTGCGTCTAAAAGTTTAGGTTTTTGTTGTTGCTAGTTTTGGTTTTGGTTTCAGTTCATATATGTTTTTCTAGTGTTTTTTCTAAATTTTTCATATTCAACTCTTAGGATAATGCAATATTCCACTACATTTATCTATTCAACTACCTCCCTCCTCCCCAATTAATGAACATCTATTTTGTTGCCATTGCTTTGCAACTCTAAAAAGTGCTTTGGCATCAATTTTAAACTTGAATCAATGTGAGTCATTTAATTTTCTACCTATAAAGTTTCTAGGTCAGGGCTTCTTAAACTTTTTCTATTTGGTACCTTTTTTTGCCCAAGAAATTTATACATGATTTTGAGGATATAGGTATGTAAAATAGATATACAAACCAAACATTTACTGATGATAAATCATAATTTGTGACTTGACATTCAACATACAACATCATATGGAGTCACAATCCACATTTTAAGAAGCTTTGCATTATATCAGGCTACCAGCCAAGCAGCCAATTAAGACTTAACTAAAGATTCGGTAAATTGATTCATTAATTTCTATCCCCCGATTCACTACCATCACCCAAGTAAAGGCTTTCAGTAACTTTCCTGTAATACTGTAATCACTTCCATGTCATGGCATTACCTATCTGATCTCATAATCCTCCTCAAGAACAAAGGACAAACACCAATAAATTCTGTAATGACTTTACTAACTTTATCTGCATCTAATCTAATTTTCACTTGCTTCTCAAATTTCCCATATTGCTTCATCTGGATTTCTGCTTTGTACTTGTTTTTGTAGTGTATTGATTTGTCTGCTTGTCTCTTTACCATTCAATTGTAAATACCTTGAAAGCAGACTCTATATTCTGTTAAAAAAAAAAAAA
>JAJPUD010011961.1:0-38482 GCA_023553655.1 Myrmecobius fasciatus
TTTTTTGACTGTTCAGCAAGATCATAATTGGTTAATTAGCCCTGATAATAGTTTTAGGATTGTTGGGGTTTGTTTGTTTGTTTTTTTAACTAAAGAAAAAGTTTACAAACTTTAAGACTTTTATCAGTTTATGAGTTTTAGGCCAAAAAATGGATTTGAACCTTGAAAGTACTACAAAGGTTAGAGAAAAAAGAATTTATTTTCTTTCAACTATACCTTAGCCAAATACTCACCAGTAAATAGAATGAGAAAAGTACATGGAGTTAAAGAATTTAGTTTTATAGATAATATATAATTATATGTAATATATAATTAGATATTAATCACTAAATCTAAATTTATATCTAAAGGCTTAAAAAAATAGCCTCTGGCCTTTGTAGATTCTTGCCAACCTTTTCTTCTAATACTGTTCTACCTTTTAACAAAGGTCTGTGAGTTTCAAGGAACCCTTCAAGGAACTGGTACATCTCTCTCTCTCTCTCTTTCTTTCTCTCTCTCTCTCTCCCTCTTTTCCTTCTCCTTCTCCTTCTCCCTCTCCCTCTCTCTCCCTACTTTTTCTAATTGCAGGGTTTGTTAATACCAAGGAACCACACCACAATACCTTTTTGCATCTTGCAGATCTACAAAGCAAAACAGTTGCTTTCTCTGAGCAATGCATTTTCACTCTAAAAACTGAAGTTATGTTCAAATCCTTTCAGATCTTTACAATCTACCCTTTAGACTGAAGAATTCTTCAAAAAGCAATGCAAAAAAAAAAAAAAGGTCAGATAATTAAATTCAAATCAAACAAAAGAGAATTGGAGAAAGCTCATAAGGTCTAGGTCTAGGATAAGATCTAGGGTCAAAAAACTTGGACCAAAGTGTAAACATTCTCTTTCCTGCTTTCTTTTCAAAATAATAGAACTAATATAACTTATTCTTAAGTTAATGTTAAATCACAATTTAAAAAGATGTCTCCTTCTTAGGTCTGCTACAGTTTTTCACAGTGACATTTTGTGGGTCCACAGGGTTGAAAGAGAAATCTTTGAAGCAGCTGGATGATTTTTAAATATTTTGAAACCATTTCAATATTTTTTGGTTCTCTTTCAGAGAAGATGTATTCTCATAAATACCCAATTCTTAACATTTAACTAAATTTAATTAAATTCTACCTAAAATATAGCTCTGGGGAAAAAATCTTAAGCTTAATTAAAAAGCTAAAAATTAAAAAGTAAAAAACTTAAGCCATCATAGTATTTTATCCTGTCAACTTGGCATAACAAACCATGGAACACAAACAGCATCCTTATTAAAGTATTCCTGAAATAAATAAATGGATTATCAGTGTCTCTTCCCGTCTCTTTTTCCTTCCCCTTCCCACATCTTCAAGGAGCAGGGCTTATTAGCAAATGGGGTTTGACAAATTGTTTCTGGAAAATGGCCTACATTCAGAAATGTCTGAGGATAAGCATTAAAAAAAACTAATAAATAATTGAAAATTAAAATACATTAATATTAAATTACATCAACTCTCCTAGAAAGTCCCAACATTCTAGAAGAGCCTTTCCAAGGTTCATAAATAACACTTAAAAGTCTTCATGATTCGAAATTCTTCCTTGCATCATGATGAGGCCTGTGCAGAAAACTAATTGGGATGGGGATGGTGAATCACAGGTTACACAGGTGAAGCCCACGATACTTAAGGCTGGTGAGGGTCCAGAGAAGTTGTCTTTTTAGTTTTCCGACCAACTGAAGACAAAAGATAAGTGTTCTTCCCAACTTTCCGAAGAGTTCTTTAATTCAACCTGGAAAGTAATGAATGACACTGAATGGCAATGGGATCTCCAAAGACTCCCAGATGCCTGTTCTTCTTTGACTAACCCGGCATTGGTCCCCTAAGATATCACTCCATGCCAGCTGGCACAGTCTCCCTGGCAAAGCCCTTCTGTTCTGCAGTCTCCCTCTCCTTCCTTCTGCTTGCCTCCAAGAGCCGAATCTGTAACTGCATCCCCAACTACTAGTACGGGGTCTTCCTGGCATAAAAGTGGAAGATGCGGGTTGAATAGAATTGCCTTATGGTTCCCGGAACTAGAAGAGACCTCTCCTATCCTTGCTTCCAGTCTAGAAATTTCGCTTTCTTTTCTGCTTCCGTGGCCTAATCTCAGCACTCACTCCTCCTACCCTCTTCTGCCTCACTCCTTCTTCCCAGTCACTCTTCAACCCGGAGGCTGAAAGGGGGGGCGGGGGAGGCAAGGAGGAGTACCCCATTATCTCCAGCCACAGCATCTACCCACACTTTACCTGGTCTGGTTTGGGTGAGGGAACAGCTGCGCTCTACCCTTTTAAGCGGAGTTGGAGATGCTGCGGAGGAGGCGGTGGCCCGACTGCTGCTGAGGCTGCTGCTGTGCTGGGGGTGGAGGCGGCTGCTGGGATTGTGCGTGCAGATACGGGTGCTGATGAGACTGCTGGTCCCGCGAAAGCTGCTGCTGCTGCTGCTGCTGCACTAGGTGCTGCTGTTTCTGCCGGGTGGACTTCACGGCCAGGATGGCCTGGCGGTTCTTGTACTGCACCATCTGCAGCGTGATCTCTGCGTTCCAGCCTTGGTCCTGGGGACACCGAAAGTCGATCTCCTTGCCCTCGGCCATGACCACAGTGAAGTACATGTACTTGCCCTTGCGCTCCACGCAGTCAACAGTCTTCATATTGGAGAAATGTAGTTCCTTGAGCTTTGCGGGCGGCTCGAGGCCGGCAGCAGCTGGAGGGCTCGGCAGGGGTTGCTCCGCCGCGGCCGCCTGCTGCTGCTGCTGCTGCTGCTGTTGCAGCAGCAGCTGTTTGGGGGGAATGAGCAGCAGCCCCTCCTCGGTGAGGATGCAGCATTTCTTCTTCCACAGCTGCAGCAGTCCGTCGCTGCGCTTCTCCAGCACCCCCTCCTTCAGCGCTTTGCAGCCGCCGCTCTCCAGCATTCTCTCGGCATAAGGATGGCCGCCGCCGCCTCCGCAGCTCTTGCTCCTCCTGCCTGCCTCTCCTCCTCCCCGTTCTCCCCGTCCTCCTCGCCTTGTAGCCGCCGGCGCGGGGGGCAGCAGCAGCAGGCTGGCGCTGTCCTCCCTCCAGCGGCTCTCTTGGCCGCCCAAGCGGAGGACGTAAGGCAGGGCGGCTAGGAGCCGCGTCCTGGTGTCCCGCCTGAGCTCGGTTCCTGCCTCTTGCTTACAGCTTGCTGCCTGATCCTCCCTAGCTGACCGCTTACCGGAGACAAGTAGCGCTGCCCCCTCCCTGTGCTTTTGAATGAGCCATCCCTCCCGCCCCAGAGTGACACCCAGCGGAAAAGGCGGCTCCGCGAGCACGCACCCACCCACCCGCCTCCGGCCCCAGCCAGCCAGCCAGCCAGCCAGCCCGCCCCGCTAGCTCTCCAGACGTTGGCTTGGGCCTATGAACTTGGCTCTCTTCCAGACTTGGTTTAGCCTCCGTCCCCTCCTTCCCATCCTCATAGTTCCTCGCGCCTTCCCTGGAAAGGGGTGGTGGGGAGGGAGGGAAATGGGAACAGAAGAGATCCACTAGGGATCGTCTTGTGTCCAGAGAAGCAGAAGGTGCCTGGGTGAATAAGATCGTGCCCAGGACTGGTATTGCTGGTGAGCAGGTTCCTCCCAAATTTCCTAGAAACCCCTTCCCTGCTTCCCCCTTCCAAAAAAAAAAAAAAAGATCCTGTCACTGAGGTTGCACTCCATCGCACCTCCACACCATCCGACTCTAAACCCCTCCCCCCCACTACCCCAAAAAAGGCTGTAAAAACGTAGACTGGGATCGCGGAGATCTTGTCACAGAAACTGCTCTCTATTTGCCTTTCTAGTAAATTCTACCCCCCAAAAAGTGGATTTTACCCATCACAGCAAAGCCAGATCTTGCTTTAACTCCTCCCTCGCTCCCCAAAATATGAAATGAGTTCCTGGGGAACCTGCCGCACTTCTCTGCCACCCGCATAAAAAAAAATCCTTATCCTAGGAACCTTACCAAAAAAATGGAAAACTAAGGAAAGGGTGGAGGCCACTCAATCCCTTTCAGGATTTTCAGCCCTTGCAGGAATTGGAGACCACTGCCATCCTGAGGACAGCCAGGAAGCCCTGGAGTTCGCCTAACAATCATTTGTTCGGTATTGAGACATTTGTTCAGGGGCATCAATCACCTTTTCTAGCCTGAGAGCCTACATAAATAAGGAGCCGATCTCTAGTGTTTTGGTGGGCTACTTACTTAAGCTGTGACCTAAAGGATTCACCAAATCAGGCTTAGCTTCTTCCTCTGCAAAATCTAAGATATTAACTCTACCTTCCCCAGATGGTTTTTGTTAGGAGTGAATTGTAAATCTGAAAGTGGTACTTATGCTCCAAATAAGGATCTTAATCAGTATTCTAGATGCCAAATGGACTCCCAAGTTGGAGGTTTTGAATGAAGCTGTCTTCTTGAAATTTCCCTTGAGGGAAAACTGTACCTAAAGAGGGAATTCTATTCCTCCTCACAGAAATATTTTTAAAGTAATCAACTAAATTAGACCACTCTTCTCAGTACGCCCTTCTTGACTAATTAGGAAAAATCAATAAGCATTGGATCTACTATTACACCCTAAGAAAAAATTAGGGCAGGTAGGTGTTGCAGTGGATAGAGGACCTGGGTTCAAATTTGACTGGATTCCTAGCTGTGTGAAAAAAATTCTTCCAGACTTTATATTACTTTGACTTGTAATTCTAACACAATTATCTGTGATTTTTTTTTTATCATGTGTAGCATCTGCTGTAGGCCCTCCACTATTTCTCCAAGTCTGTTCAAGTTCATATTCATTGTTTCCAAGATTCTATCATATCCATCTCATCCTGTTTTTTTTTTTCCATTGGATCTTTTCCAGCGAGTCCAGTTTTCTCATTATGTGGCCAAATATGACTTCACAATAGGATCACATTAAAATTAGGGTTGAGATTTTGATTACTACTTTATTCTCTCCATTTCTGCTTTTTCAAAGTATTGACCCCTACACAGATTCCAGTTTCAATTTTTTTTTTAAATACCCTAAAGGTGTAAAGCATTCAGTTAGATGCAACATCAGACCATTTGAAGGTGTCATCCATTGTTTGGCAAGAAATGACAAATTCCATATGCTAAATGCTCTATGAGGGCAGTATTAATTTTGTTTACTTTTCTCAGGACAGCACACAAGAAGTGGCTAGCAATTGGTTTGTTTTCACCTGACACTTAAGGAAAAATCCAGGATTTCCAGTTAGTAAGTAGTGATGGATATAACTTAGTAATTTTCTGTCCTTAACAGGCACTTGGGAAATACTTGGAAAAAGGACCAAAAAACCAAAATGAAACCTTTGGGAATTTAGTATTCTTGTAGATAAGTAGCCTCTCTACTTCAGTTCAGCAGTCCTCAATTACTATAATCAATTAAACTAAAACTGCAGTTGTATTTTCAAAATAGGCAGATAAAGTTAAATGGAAAATGTATAGGAAGCAGTATACTTTGCACTTTTTTTGGCAAAGATACTGGGGATGATTTGCTATTTCCAGTTCATTTTACAAATGAGGAAACTGAGGCACACAGGGTTAAATAACTTGCCGAAGATAAATGTTTGAGATTTTTGTTGAAATTTTTGAGTAAAACTTTAAATCAAGCGAGATGACTTCCTGATTCCAGGACTCCATTGGCTGCCTATTTTTTATTTAAATGCAAGACAACAAAGCAAGCTTGACTGAAAAACTGGTCAGGAAAAATTCTAAAATGTTAGAACATTTTTTAACATATAAAAGTGGATATTCTAGAAGCTAGATCATAATTTCAAACAAAATTTATTATATGAGACGTGGCTCTATTTCCAACACCATGAAAAAAGGAATATGCCTATATAATGCATAGGGATAATTAGGGTTGACTTTTGATTAGTCAGTTCTTTCCATTCAACAATTTATAAAAATGCTGAGGCCACTTTCAAATCTGTTTTAAAGCAACTAAAGAGTTTCAAGGAATAGCATGCGGCCAACTTAGTTTCTATTATAACTAAAGTAATGGTGCCTCCTAGTGACCAATTTAGCAGATTATTTTTTTTTGGCAGATAATTTTTTTGTCAACATCCTATAGGAACAGATTCCACATTCCTGTAGGAATAGAGAGGGCTATGCAAAAGGACGCTTAAAGATCTGTATAGTCCTACTTCATTTTCCAGAAGAAACATGGGAAATGCCCAAGGTCGAATAGATATAGGATTCAAATACGAATCTAATTAGTTGAGTGTAGGCATTTCCCCATAGGACCTATCATTTATTGAGTTATGAGACTCAAAAATATATCAGATTGATTTTTCTTTCTTGTAGATACGATTTTTCTTGCACAACAATAAGTGTGGAAATGTGTATATATATATATATATTTGATTTGTCAAGTATTTTAACATAATTAACATGTATCCTGCCATCTAGGGGAGGGGTAGTGAGGAGGGAAAAATTTGTAACAGAAAGCTTTGTAAGGGTTAATGTTGAAGAATTACCCATACATATGTTTTGCAAATAAAAAATTAAAAAAATATATATTGTATTCACTCAAAATATTCCTCTAACAGCTTTGGTAGTCTCCTGCACCCTTTCCAACTTTTTGTCATGTTATGTCACATATAAATGGACCAAAAAAGTACATTTCTTTACCAAATAACCTTATCTATTCATGGATGGACCCCTGATTTTTCCCCTGGGAACAAGAGTGATATTTGTGATCATATTTTATTGGATTTTCCATTTAATAAACATACCTAATATATTTCAAGGAGAGCAGAGGAATGAGATAAATGATAAATGATTCCTGCTCTTAAAGAGCTACCAATGGACAATGTTAATTTATTCACTCGGGGAAACTATATGTTCAATTGTATCTTAATTCCTAGAAAACTATTCATTACACTAATTCTCACAAGAGAACTTTGGTAGTAAACAAAATCATTTTTCTAAACCCACCTATCTCCCTCCCAATAGCAGCAGGGATAGGAAAATAGGAGATATACACAAATATAATAATGATCAGTAAACTATTAGAAAAAAAAAAGTAGGGGTAATCAATGATTGCAAAGTCAAACTTTAAAAAAAGATTCAAACAGGAGAGAAATCTGTCAGCTATTAGTTTAAGTGTGTATATGTTTACCTATATATGTATTTACATATGTGTAGGAGTATGTATATAAATAACTGTGCTTAACTACAGTTTGGGGGAGGTGGGGAAGAGGAAAGGGGGAAAATTTTTAAAGTACACAGCAGAAAACAAAAGAAAACAAACAAGGAAAAAAGGATGAACAGTTAGGAGTACAATGCCTTCTATTTTTATGTAATACTTTCTTGAAATGGAAAATTGTTTCATACCTTGAATCCTTCCCAATGTTTTTTCTTATTTTGTATTTTAAGCTTTAAGTAAATACATTAAATAAAATAAAACATCTTAAAGATGAGTGATTTGCCATTTCCATCGACAGCTCATTTTATAGAAGACAGTGTTAAGTGACTTGACCAGGGTCACAGTTATTAAGTGTCTGAGACTAGATTTGTCTCCATTTATTCCACTGCTGATGCTCTATTCACTGTTTCACCAGGATAATCTTTTTCTCAAGTCCTATTTAGAAACAAACACATTCAAATGAAGCACTCAAGTATGAAAGCTGACCGAAGCGCATAATATATATCTCTAGATACACACACAGACACGCACACGTGCATGTGGAAAGGAGGAAGAGTACTTGGCTTCTCAATAGCTTTTAAAGGCTGGAGTAATGAAAATCATTTGGAACTCAACTTTTATAGATATTTTATATTTTATAGAAATTTAAGATATTTTAGCTGGTCAAGGTCACATGGCTATTAAGTTCCTGATGCCAAACAGTCATATTACAATAGGATCACATTAAAATTGAGATTCTCTCCATTTCTTTTTCCATTGCTGTATCCATTGGTATCACCTAGTTGACTTATATTGACTCAACCACAAATTAACATTATGTTGTGTTTATTTTAATCTGGTTTAGGCACAATTGTCACATCTGCACTAGGCTATGGTTTTCAAGAGTAGATGTGACCAAAAAATTTCCTCAGCTTGAATTGAAAAATTTCCTCTTGCTTCTTGAGCTAATATGGCATACTATCCATTACTAAACTGACACTTAGAAGAGTTCAAGTTTGATTGAATCTCTTTTTCATTTTGATGACAAATCTAGGATCACCTTCTTAACAGTTTTGGATAATAGGAGTTTTGAATAAGAACTAAGGAAAATGGAATGATTCCATTTATATACCTTCCAGGGGAAACTTTCTTTTCCATATCCTTGTTCCCAAGTAAACAAGCCACCTAAAATATCTCGGTTGTCTTCCAGCCACTTATCAATTTATTGTAGGCTAGAAAAAGCACTTTTTAAAAATATTAAAAATATTCATAGAAGTTGAGTTCCAAATGATCCCTTCCAAATTATAAGCTGAATCAGAGCAAAAAATTCCATTCTTATCTTCTCCAGCATTCGGCAATTTTGAAAGAATTCACATCTAATCTTCACTTCACTTCAGATATATTCCTTCTCCCAAAGTCCATTTTGCCATCCTCAATCTCTTCCATGTTCTCCAACACTTATCAACTTTCACTCACATCAACCTTGTTGTAGTCTAGTCTCACACTCAACTCAATCTCTCTAAAATTTCTAATTTAGTTTAACGAGTCTCTCCCTGACCCTATATTAGGATCTGGAGATACAAAGACAAAAATGAAATTCCTGCCTGCCCTCAACGATATGGGAAGGTAAAGAAGGGGCAACAAAAAGACTCCAACATGCCAAAATGTTTGTAGCAGTTTTTGTGGTAGCAAAGAATTGGAAAATGAGCAGATGGCCATCAACTGGGGAATGACTGAATGTCATTAGTACATGTATGTAAGTGCAGTATTACTCTATAAAAAATAAACAAGCTGATTTTAGAAAAACCTGGAAAGATTTGCATGAACTGATACTAAGTGCTAAGCAGAACCAGTTTTTCTCAGTGGTTCAGTGATACAAAGCAATCCCAACAGACTTTGGATAGAAAATGCCATCTGCATCCAGAAAAAGAGCTAAGGAGACCGAATGTAAATAAATACAGGCTATGTTTTTTTCTCTTGGTTTCTCTTTTGTTCTGATTTCTCTTCCTAATTTATAAAGCATTTGTTAAAAAAAAAATTTTAAAAGGGGGCAACCTTATAAACTTATAGAATATAGCACATATAGAAAAATAAATGCAAACTTACAAGAGAGTATGAGAAACAGTGTCAAGGCATGGTAGCAATGGAACCTTGTATAAAGAACATGATTAAGCCTTAAGGCTTAATCATGAGTCTAGAAGGGAGCAGGCTACATAACACCTTTAAAAGCTAACCAGGAGTATATTTTATCTTAGCATAGGGAAATCAATGAAGTTTATTGAACACCTACATACACACATACACAAGCAAGGAAGGATAAGGGTTGCACAGGCTTCCTGAAAAGAGATGTAACTGAAAGGGGAGTATGGTATGCTTGACAAATAGGGAAACAATGGCTTTGAACATACTGAATGAGACAAAGAAACAGCCAGTAGGCAATTAATGTGAAAATGAGGTGGATATATGTATATGATTGTTATCTGCATAATTCATTTAAGTCATGAAGATGATGCACGTAGGTAACTATAGCAACAAGATTGTCAAGCAAGGAGCTTCCAGATAGAATCCAAGAAAGGAGAACCTAGCAAGTGTCATCCAGGCGGGACTGAGAAAGAACAGTGTCACAAAAACTCAGCAATGAGAGTTTTCAGGAAAGAAAAGTCAAGGAGTTAAGCATGTAGACTGAGAAATATTCAGTCAACAAAAGGAAGGGTAGTTTTGGATAAAGAGAAAAGCAATGGTTTTATAGATTTTAAAAAGAGAAAAAGATCAAGTTGACAAGACAGTTGAATTTACTGAAGTTTAATGATGGAAAAAAAACTGGATGTTTGTATGCAGCAATAAAAGAACATTTTATGAGCTGAGAGAGGTTGTCTCTCACAGCTATTAGGCCAGATTTGAACTCATGAAGAATCTTCCAGCCCCAAACCATCTAACTGCCCTAATAAAGAAACTAGCAAAGAATTACTGAAACATCTGCCTTGGTGAGGAGTCACCTCACTATTAAGACCTGAACTAAAGATAAAATATCTATGGTGTGTTTATCTCTTTGTGTGTCTCATGTGGAGTAAAACAGTAAGCAGCCATGGCATGATTAAATAGAGGATTTAAGATATTTACACTAATATGATGTAAGTCCCCTCAAGCAATATGGAATTATAAAACTGCCTGTGTCCTTTGATCCAGCAATACTACTACTAGATCTGTTTCCAATGATTGGGGGAAAAGGAAAAGAACCTCTATGTTCTAAAACATTTATAACCGCTCTCCCTCTGGTGGCAAAGAATTAGAAATTTAAGAGATGCCTGTTAACTGGAGAATGGCCAACAAGTTGTATGATTATAAATACTACTGTGCTGTAAATTAAGATTTCTAGGAAAACATGGATAATTTGCATGAAATGATTAGCCAAATAAGTAAACCCAACAGAAAGCTATATACACTTAACAGCAATATTATTTTTAAGAATGAGAGTTAACTTGAAATTCCCAAATTTACTAAAGGATATATAGCGCCCTGCATGCAGAGAATAAACTAATAAGATGTATGAAATTTTACATCATGTATTTGTCTAATGGCAAACAATTCTAGAGTGGCAGAAGAAAACAAAAGGAAAAAAATTACACAATAATTTTATATTTAAAAGGAATTAAGTTTCATGTAATCATCTTTTTTTCTATACTGATTCTTGTTATTTCTTTAAAAAATTCAAAATAAATAAGTTTTTAAAATACAGCAAAAAACAAAGGATTATCCCTATCTTCAATAATGCTTTTGGTACAACTTAAAAGAATAACCTGTTAAATCAATGGAGATCAATGTTAGGATCTGCTGGCTAGAGGTCTGTTTGGCCTTGTGTTTTAGAGCTTAGCTGTGGGTATGAAGACTGGACTGAAAGCATGAAAAAACACTTGATAAAGCAACTATATTTATGACTTCGCTTACTGAACATAGAAAATTCCCAAACTAGTATCAACTGAAGACTGGGGATGCTGCCTCAATAAGAAAGCGTACATAAAAGTGCATATAAAGTTCTTATAGTATGTATATAAAGTTATTATAGTGTGATAGTTAGGGCAACAGAATTTAATTTACACAACTACCCAGAAACTTTTCAGTAACATTCAGTGCTGTAATTTATGGAAGTTAACATCAAATGGGACAAACTTGTCAACATTTGAGTTGGGGAAGGGGATAAAGGAGAGAAAAGTTGGATTATTTATTCAACAACCTCTTAAAAATTATAGATCCTGGAGATTCTTGCCCTCATTGACTGATATTATGGTTTAGGTTTACATAATAATTCTTTTTAATCTACTCATCTAGGGAAAAATATTACTAAACTAGTAAGAAAAACGATAAAAGACTAAAAAGGACATAGGTCTCATCTACTAAGTTTTCAACTTTACAAATTATCTTTTTAAGATAAGTAAAAAGTGAATACTGAAAATACTAATAATGACAATCCTAGTCGTTGATCTTTTCCCAAGGGCAAATTTTAATATCTGTATTCTTACAATAAACGAAATTGCCAGTATGCTATGACTTTCTTTCATAAAATCTACTATATCTCATGCAAAAAAATTGGGTGCTTAATACTAAGAAAAATTCTAGCAAAACTTCAGTAGAACATACATGAAGCTTGTTTTTAATATCCAATTGGTTCTCCTTTTCTGAAATTAACAAAGGGCAGTTATTTTTCCCCCTAAAATTATTACAAGAATGTCACACTCTACAATCCGTTTTACTCCTACAAGAGTAACATTTAGTCTGAGCAAAGAACTAACATTACCACTTCACAGAGAATGCTAAATTTTTATGTGAACCTGAAAAACAAATCCTGATACCAAACCATTTTAAAAAAGGCATCCTATCAAATGCTTGCATATTAAATGGTTTAATATATATTAAATAGATAGGGATATGTTTCAACCAAGTTCTACTTACAAGAATGGGAGTAGTATCTAGAAGAGCACCAAATTTACACTCTCCTAAGTAGTTATATATTATATATATATATATACACTGGAAGTTCAGTTATCTTTAGTCATCCTAATGTAACCACCAACCACTTTGCTATACTATTATTAATAGTGCAATGAAAATATTTCTACCAAAGAATAGAATCCCTTTACAAGGAAAACAGCCAGTTTTTCAGGGCTAAAAAGCAAACAAGACAGGTAGAATCCCATTTTAGCAAAACAGTAGTGAGGTCTATATATAAAGCTTTTCATGCCATAGAAATGAATAATACTGCTTTATTAACTTGGATATTAGCTTTGTTCATTAAGAAATCCATATAGCAAACATATTTCATAAGTCTTTATGAAGTTGGTCGTCAATAAGAAAGTGTTGTTATTTATGTATAAAAAAATACAAATATCAGTATATAGCAATAAGCATGCAAAATGTTATGTTGGTTGTTCAGTTCTTAAAAGAATAAAAGTGAACTGTTTCCTGGCTCCCAGTGGCTGGGCTGGTGGGGACTATAAAATGAAAGTTAAGACCAATCACACACCAGCAGAAATATCACAACATAATTCCTTTAAATACCTATGAAACACTATGAATTACCTTCAAATTACCTTCAAAGTTCAAAACAATTTAGAAGCTCTATTATTTTGTAGACCCTCCCAGTTTAAGTAGGAAATAAGAAGCCAGGAAACTACCACATTCCTCCCTTTCTCAATATAGAAAAGCCCAAATTATTACCAACACAACATTCTGAAAAAAAAAAAAGTCAAAATTTATTAATTTTTGTATACATTCAAAAATAATTTCAGCAGAAGGGAATAGTATTATTTACCCTCACAGGTCCCAGTGAATTTAGGAACATTTCTTTTAAAACACCTACACCTTATTTGGTCACTACGCAAATGCGGCATATCCCTGATAATTGCTTCATGTAACTAAAAGCAAATGAGCATTTACTCATCCATTTTTAGCAGTAAGTTTCTTTTTTGAAAAGAAAACAGCAATTATGATTTTCTTTAAAGTTCACTCAAATGGGATTCTACCTGTTGAAGAAAAACAGAAAGGCAGGAAGAAATAAGTGATCAAAAGAGGATACAGAGAAAAAAAGCAAGATCAAATTTTTATCACCAAAATTAGCCCGACAATAAAAATAACAAAGGACAAATAAAAGATTTAAATCAAAGATCTTCCCACAGCAAATTTTCATACCTTAATAGTGTTCAGTTAAGGATTTCCAGAAGTTATAATTAAATATTCTGAACTGAAAAATGGATGGCACGATGAAAATACCAAGGGTTTTCTGTGTTTTCTTTCCCAAGTCATGCTGGGAGGAGCACAAGAAGTGATATCATTTCAAAGAATGAAATATAATTATTTTAAATTCTTGGCCTTTCCTTTTTTTGGAATTCACTTATAGACAAGATCAATTTCACAATCAAGCCTTAAATAAATCAACCCTTCTCCTCCTAAATTAACAGTAATTAGCCTGAGGTATTTTAGTATGGCTCTTTCTTAAATTTTTTGAAGTTCATTCTTGGAAAAAGAATGCATTACTGCCATTAAATTCAGAATCCTCAGATGCTTTCATATAATACAGTCTTAATTCTAGCAGGAGCCACAAAGACCTGACACAAGAATGTCTCTATCTAAGAGGTACTAGCCATTGGTTTTCCAGTCTGAAAATTATAAGCCTGGTTCATACAACGTGCTAAATATAACACATACACAATAAAGGTTAAAATTTTTGACCTTTTAATGACCAAGAACAATTTTTATATAATGTAACTTAATAAAGCCTCTTGTGAGGTAGGTAAGTAAACAATACTATCCATTTAAATATATGGATAGATTTAGAGGTATGAGTAAATAATATACTCACATATTAAGCAATGAGAATTGGAATAGAACTCTCTCCCTGGCTTCAGCCCCAAGACCATAATAAATTTAATTTCAACTATAATGATCTTTAATGGGTTATTATGATTTAAAATTTTGCCCACTGGTTCTTCATTCATACACATTGGTAGATCTAAGACTGCTTTTTAAAGTCTGGTCCCTTCTCTCAAATAATGTCCATTAATTAAAACTATAAAGGTGAACTTCCAAATGTGTCAAATTAAGGCATTTACTCTGTGAGGACTAACATTCTGACAGGTAATTTATCTTGAAATTGCAACAAAAGAATTTGCAATAGGTTTCTATCAGGTGGCATAAGTGATCATTTTCAGTGAAGGTACACAATATCACTAAGAAAAGTAAAGATGCTGTCAGTTTGAATGGAAACAGTTACACAAGTATAAGAGGACGCTAACTTCTGAAAATACTAGGTTTTATTCACACCCCAGTGGTAAACAATAACCTTAATGACTTAAATTTCTTTGTAGATCACTGTCACATTAAAATACAAAAGTCCATAAACAAGCAGACAGTTAAACATTAGATATGGTCTTACTGGAAATTCTTAACCGTATACTAATCTCTTTTCAAATCAATCAAAATGCTTTGTCTCCTAGTTAGTACAAGTCACTGCATTTCTCTAACAAAATAATGAAGGCACAGCTAGTGCAAGCAGACTTAAACCCATTCAACTACTGGGCTAAAAAATACTTTGGTTGGTTCTTCAGAAGGATTTCTTGTTTCTAAACCAATACTGGTCTCAACAGTTTGGATAATTTTCGCAGCTGCAGTCTAATAGCTACATGACAAAAGACTTCACAAGAACCAAACTATGTAGCAATGGACATGCGTTAGGGGATTCACTGCATTCTACATATCCAGCAGAAATTATACTATTAAAATGCTAGGTAGAATGAACCTATAGAGTTTGAACTGGTTCTTAAACGTTCATTTTTTCTTTTTTTCCTTTTTTAACAAAAATTGTTTACTTGATTCTACCAAGAAAATACAAAACATAAGGCTGTAAGTAACTACTAGTTGTGTTTAGGCTGGGACAGTGCAGTAATCCTCAAGGCCACAGCACACACTGCTCACTGCTGCTTGCACTCGGCTGGGTTTGGATCTTTCTGTGGAAAGACAGACAGAAAACAGCAGTCAATGCCACTTTCAGCACAGTGCTCTGTAGCTATCAAAATTCCCATGTAATTCCTCCAATTTATGTCAAGTGAGAAAAAGTACAACTCCTAGTCATGAAGTCACTCAGTTGTTATGCTTTGATAAAAACACAAACAGGAGAGTGAACCATTTAAAGTTAATATGAATTAGGAGCTTAACAGGCTTCCCATTAGGCAAGGTATAACCCTTATAAAAACCTTAGGTATCAATTTGCTCCCTGAATTTCATTCAATAGTTAAATGACTTACTAAACAAATTTTGCCATAGTTTCAATAGCAGATTAAAAATAAGATTTTAAAAACATTTTAACACAGATATTAACTTCAATCCTCAAATCAAAGAATCAGGTTGATTCTAGAGAACAATGCCCTAAAAGCTATAAAACTACACCCTCTGATCCACCAGCATCTCTCCTGGGTCTGTATGCCAAAAAGATCATAAAAAAGGCAAAAGGACCCACATGTGCAAAAATAGCTGTAGTACCCCTTTTTATAGTAGCAAAAAATTGGAAACTGAGTAGATGTCCATTAGTTGGGGAATGGCTAAATAAGTTATGGTATATGCATGTAATGGAATATTATTGTTCAGCAGGATAATTTCAGAGGCTTGGAGAGACTTACATGAACTAAGTGAAGTGAGTTGAACCAAGAGACCATTGTACACAGCAATAAGATGATTATGTGATGATCAACTGTGACGGACTTGGCTCTTTTCAACAATGAGGTGATTCAGGGTACTTCCAATAGTCTTGTGATAGAGAGAATCAGAGAGAGAGAGTACTATGGGGACTGAATGTGAATCACAACATAGTACTTTTTGGGGTATTTGCTTGCTTTTCTCTCATTTTTCCCCCTTTTGATTTGATTTTTCTGTACAGATGTGGAATGTGGAATAAATGTAGAAATACATTCAAAAGAATTGCACATGTTTACTACATTGGAATACTTCCTGTCTAGAGAAGGAAGGAAGTGGGAAGGGAGAGTTTTGCAAGGGTGAATGCTGAAAATATCCCACAAAGTTGTACTCTAGTAATCAGTGTCATGTTTTTCTTTAAAAATCTCATCTCACAGCTAATCTCTTTGTTAACAGAAAAGTATTCAAAATGAAGCAAAAATATCCAAAATCACACACGTATCTAGACAGACATTTTTAAAAAGTATCATTTTTTTTCTCTCACCTTCGGATCATATTCTGGATCATTTTCCTCATCAGCTTCTTCTTCCCCTTCCTATATTAAAGTTCAAAATGCATCCATGAAGTAGGTACAGTAGAAGAAATTTTATAATGTAGGCAGGTTAATCTAAATTATAGTATAGGTCAACAAGTTTTCATCATTACAAGACTTTGATGAAATATGCAATTTAATCTGAAAGCTTCTAATATGAAAATTTCCCAACACAACTCGAGACACATCCAGTCTGCTTTTATTGAAAAGATTTACTGCAGCCAACGTTGAAAAAATTTACTGCAGCTTTTGACTTCTTCAAAGAGCTGATAACCCTGCAGCAGAACAAAATTTTTAAATAAAACATTGTTGCTGATAGTTTTGCAGCTTATCTACTATATATATAATATACTACTTTTACCTGTAGAATTATAGTATATATTTTAAGATGTATTCCTTTTTTGCTAAAGTAAATGTTATACCAAAAACCTTAATGCTAATTCATTTATATATTTAACAAAACAAAACACTATTTAAATAAGTTAGCTGTCTCATCTTGTAAATATTACCTCATCATCAGCCTCTTCACCTTCTTCATCATACTACAAAATAAATAAATAAATAAATTTTAATATGGTGAAGTTATAAAACTACCAAAACCAAAGCATTAAAAGGAACCTCCCAGGCCATCTAATTCAAAACCATAGCTCTGTAAAGCATGCTAGCATTTCTAGTTCCAACACTAATAAGACTAACCAGACCATGCCCCCATTCCACTCCATCCCCATTCGTGCTCAATTCATCAAAAAACAATGAAAATAGGATCCTACATAGAGATCATCTAATTCAACCTTCATGAGAAAACTGTGGTTCAGAAAAAGGGAAAACAAAAGGTTAATCCTGGGTTAACAAAGCTTCTAGGTTAAGTCAATTAATTTTACAATCAATTTTCAAAAGCAAAACAATTATTTCTGATATAATTAACTACTATCCAGTGGGCAAAATATTGTCAACGTTTAAAAAAAATTTATAAAAAATCCAAATCTAATTAATGATTTTCAGGCCACTGGTGTTAATGTCATGACTAGCATTTAAGAGACCCAATAAACTATCTGTCTATTCTAGAATGGTCAGCAACTGAAATACCAACTAACAGTTTTAGAATTCACTCTGCTCTTGTCAATGAGGTAAGGAAATTCCATAAATATACCTAGGTCACTTTGTGATGACAATATAATTCAGTGTTTAGCTTAGTTACTGTTTGCACTGGATTATTCATGAGCTCAAAAGGACCTTGCTCTCTTAAAGACAACTCATCTTCACTTACATCATCATCATCATCTTCAATAGCTTCTCCTGTGAAATATAATACTGATCTTGGGACTATACGCTCACGTAAAAAATGACCAATTTCGAAGTCTGCTGCCAGGATAGCTTCTGCATCATCATCCTGTACAAGATGACAGCATTTAAGTAAAAGACACAAATGATTCATTTCATTATTAAGCTGGTTATCCAAGTAATCCTTATACAATTGGGATGGTAGCCATTCCAAGAATACAAGCAACAGCAGAATCTAATGCTTAGGTACATCTTTTCCTAGCTTATTTTTTCAGCCAAACCAAATAAAATGTCAAAAATAAATAAAAAATGATGATACATTTCTAATTCAATAATCTGAACCAATGTTTTTAACCAATGTAAAGGGAGTTCTGATAATGAACAACAAAAACTATTTGTTTTTTCAAGAAATCACAAAAATAACAGGCTCACATTTTATGTCAAATGTAGACCCTACATTCTGTTCTTCAGAAATCTCTTGGATTTAAGAGAAAGAATGAGGGTTAAAAAAAAAAAAAAAATCAAGATAACCTTGCCCTTACCTTCCTGGAATTTTAGAATTAGCTTATGTGAATGGATGACCTAGGAATATAATTTTTTACTGAAAAAAGTATGGGGGAGAAGGGTAGAAGAGAAGTGAGCAATATGACAGTCAAAAAAAATAAATAAATAAAAATATACGTAAGTAGAAATAAGAGTACAAACTACTTCCATTAAGAAACCAAAAAAATATCAGAGCAGCTCAAGAGAATATAAGATGCTGATATCTGCCTGTTTCAAGAAATTTACCACTTATGTGAATCACAAATTCTTTTTAAGGACAACTTATTTAAGATATGAAAATGAGTAATAGATCTGTGGGAAAAGGAGGGAGAAATTATATATATATATATATGTAATATATACATATTATATACAATATATATATTACATGTTATATATATTGTATACAATTGTATTGTATATACATTATACATACTATATATATATGTAATATATATATATATATTTATTTTTTTTTTGTTAAATCTGTTAGGGCATTAAGTTTTATTAAACCAAGAAGCTAAAGAAGCCAAGCCTATTATACCACTTAATATGAAGATCTCACTAAGATTACAGGAAAGTGACCTTAAAAAAAAAAAGTCCCAATAGTATGCATATGGTTTAAAAATAGTTAAGCTCAAAAAACAAATTAAAATTTTCTTATCTTCTAATTGGAAAAAACTTACCATAGAAAACGAGTTAATGGCAAACACATTATTTCAGAAATGTACTGATAAAATTCAGATTGCTTTATATACAACCCCACTTCCTTTATTACTGAACATTTTAAGTATTAATAAGCATTCTAAGTAAGAATACTAAAGCAAGATTTTATAAAGAAATGAAACCTCTATGTATAGAAAAATTCTATTTTTATCAGTTGGGAAAACACAATTAATGCCTATCAACAGAACTTTGCATATAATGGGAACTTATTAAAAATTATTAAATGAACAGATGCAATTTTATATACTGTCATGGCTCCAAATTATTTTAGGACTGCATTCTACCTAAAAATATCTAAACATAAATTAGTTATTATATTAAATATAAATAACTATTAACATAAAAATATTCCATCACAAAAAGGCATTCTATTCATAAAAATTAACACTTCAAAATCTTTCTACCAAGCCCATCATCTCATTAAATACACACCTCAAACCAACAAAACAATTATTCAGTCACAACTTTCTCTGTATGTTTACTTAAGCTATTATATTTCTCAGGATCTAGTAGGGGTCACCATAGCATCCAAGAATAACTACTTTGAACTGAGGTGGCCCACAGGAATACTGGTATATCCTTCAAAAACCTTTCAATTTTTTTTATTACTTTACTAAAGAAACCAACTGAACTCACCAAGTCTCCACTCTCAGGAACTTCAGATAAACGGGAAGCAGAGGGAAAGAAAGAAAAATAAAAGATAAGATTATCATTATAATATTAAATAACATCACCACCCAATCTCAAAGGGAAACACTGTTTACCTTCAGGAGGAGAAAAGAAATTGAAGAAAGAATCATTGGAAACTGTTTTTGTCACAGTTCGAACAGTCCCACGTCCCTTGTGTTTTTGTTTCTTCTTAATAGTTTTCAAAGTGACATTTTTCCCTTTTTTCCAATCTACCTGACACCTTTGAAAAATAGGGAAGTTTTAAGTTAATTACAATATTAATACTAATTTTTAAAAATCCTCTCAAAAGATATAAACTAAATATAAACAAATATGCTGAGTTTTATGTGACCAACATGACATTTGCAATTGACCAAAGTCCACAAAATGTTTCTTCTAAGAGCAGGTACTTTTTATAAAAAAAAAATTTATTTTAAAACTTGAAATCAAGATATGTTCATTTAACAATTGTAATTCATCTACTGTTTGGAAGAACTGTACTTTGTGTTAGATGGAATACATATCAGCCAGCCACCTACTGTGTTGATGGGAACATGATTTAAAAAAACAAAAAAAAAAACAAAAATTTTTTTCTTGCTCTCAAGGAGCATTGTATTGGGGGGAAAAATTGCATCTATGTCTACACAGACATAGATAACAAAATAATTTGGGGAAAAGGAGTAGGGAGATTAAAAAGGCCTCATGCAGAAAGTCTGGGCAAAAGCATGGAGACTATACAAATGTTATTACAGAGAATCTATTATTAATATGATGATAGACTAAAGAATTGTTCCTACTCCCACTATTTTCATTATAGAAAATAAGTCACAATATTGGAAATAGCTCTAAAATACTAGGACTCAATTATGGAATAAGATATTTCTTTATAAATACATGTAAAACAATTAAATTTAAATTAAGACTGTTTTGAAATATCAAAATAATCTCACCCTGTGCAACTCATAATTTCTGGTCCATCAAAGGAGAAGGGATCAGAATCATCTGGCTCTGACCGCATACGATATGTCTTGGTCAACATCTCATTTGTGAAATATTCATTGGGTTCAAAGTGAAATTCTAATGTAAAACTCTAAAGACAGTTGAAGACATTGAGATATTATGTTAAAATTGTTTTCACTCCATTAAATATCTGTTTACCAAGTCCTTCTAAATGAGCGTAATTTTATTTTACTTGAAATTTCAAAAAGGATAAAATATTAGGAAAATAGAGATATGCTAGATTTGCTAAATTTTCTTTTTTCTTTTCTTTTTTTTGCCGTAGCAAATTGGGGTTAAGTGACTTGCCAAGGGTCACACAGCTAGGCAGTATTAAAGGTCTGAGACCAGATTTGAACTCAAGTCCTCCTGATTTCAGGGCTGGTGCTGCTTTATCTACTCATTGCCCCGATTTGCTAAATTTTCACAAGAACTTAATTTTCATACAGCCTGACTCTTGCTTGTAAGTAATTACATTCCCCAGCCTCCAATATCTCATTTAATAATCATGCTCCAAATTCAAATTAGTGTTAAATTGTTTACCATAGGCTCGCCAGCATCTGAGAACTTCACTTTAATATCTTTCAAGTGCTTCAGAATAGGTTCATCATGTTCCTTCAAGTAAAATTATAAAAAGATTTCAAAATGGGTATTTCAGCTGATACATAAGAACTACTCTTTTTTCAAGGCAACAACTCAAATTTAATCAATACAATAAATCTTATTCTTTTTATAAGGCTTAACCAGCAAAATCATAAGAACCTCAAGCCAAGAGAATTTTATTAAGATGACCACAATGTGGGTAACATGAAAATCCCCTTCTAAAGAAAAAAAAATGAATATGAAAAAACTTACTACTAGCCATCCTACTTAACAGTGGCTCTCATGTCATGATGCTCAGAAGGTAAGATGTCACTGAGAACACTAAAGTGAGTTGTGTGAAAAATCTAAAACAAATCAGTCATAAGGAACTTTTTTCTTAAACTGTGCACTAAATTATACATAAACAAAACCAATTTTGCATTTAGTTAAACACAAAATACTAATTAACTTCTATTTTAATGATATAAACAGTACTAGGCAGGCAAAGATACTAAACTGTGATCTACTCTGAACATCCATGGCATTTTTACAATGGATTTAATTTACCTGAACCATATCACTGAGCAAGTCAACATTTTTAAAAACAGTCAGCCAAAATTCAGGAATTCCTTTAGGATCTTCTTTTTCTTCATCTTTTTTCTCCTCTTCAAGCTTAGCCTTCTCTTTCATTTCCTCCTTGAAAAAATAAAAGTGTTACTTGAAAGGAAGCACTTTTTTCTTTCTGGCTCACTTTTACTTTCAGGTTTTTCATTTTTCTCCCAATCACTAAAAAAATAAAACAAGGACAACGGTAGTTTGTCCCACTACCTAATATATGCAATTATGTGTCTTATTAATTTAGTCAATTAAAGAAGTGGCAAAGTTGGCTTAGTCACTCAAATATAGTAATAAATGGATCAAAAACAAAACTAATTTTGATTAAAACTATTTAATTTTGTTTAAAAATCTGTATAAACAAGATATTTACCTTAATGATTAAAAGTTGTATAATTCTAACAAAAAATACTCACTGAAATCTCTTCATCATCATCTGGTTTCCATTCACATTCCTCCTCTGTAGGTTCATAAATTGCATTGATGATTTCACTTCTCTGGAAAGATTAAAGTGTTCAGTACTTCAATCCATACTATCCTTTAATTAGTAAACACACTGCTTCACAAAATACTATATTTCTGTCAAGCAACAACCCCCAAATTAGGGATTCTTCCTCCCTTCTAAGCTCACTACATCAAGATAAACTGCCATTTTGCCCTTTTAACTTATTAGTAAATTATGGCAATAACCATTTCAGTATTAGGTCAAGAAATTTTAATTGAAGCCACAAATTTCTACTTTTTAAAAACAGTAGACTTTGGGTAAGATACAATAGGGTACATCACCTTATCAAAAAGCGGTTGGTAAAGAACAGCGTATTTTCTTTCAAGAGCATGAACTTCCTCATAGAACTTGGCTTCTATCTGTGCACACTTCACCTGAAGGTTTTTGAGAGCATTCACACGTCGCTTAACTACTTTTGGCAAACTGAAATATTTAAAGAGAATCTATCATTATGTGAGTTCCTTTATTTTACTGATAAATCAGACAAAAAAAATATGTCAACTTAGCAGTCAGTGCACCATCAATAATATAATAAAGAATCAACTCTTAAAAGGACTCTCATTTATTCACAAGGCTTCCCCTGAACAAGATGGGGTAGATTTTTTGTAACTGATTTAGCTCAACATAATGCTAAACAACTATGTAAAACTGATTTTTTTCAAAAATGAAGTTTCAGAGCAATTAAATGCAATAAAAACATTTACATTCAACTATCATGAATCAATAATTCAAAGAGGGTTTCCACTAATCAACTAAGTCCAAGAATGTTTCTGATATCTTATTTTCTTTCAAAATTTCTTACACAAGTCACATTTCATAGATACTTTCAAATTTTCTCATTGACATGATTTTAGAATCATTTGGTCAATTATATACAAATTGGGCTTTCAATTTAACAAATTGATGTAAGGGGGGAAAAACTCACTGGGCAAGAAGTGATCTTTTATTTTCAGCTCTGCCACAACTAGTTAGGTGGCCTTCAGAAAATCACAACTTCATTATCCTCAGTTTGTCTATGAAGTGAGGGACTAGATCACTTAAGTCTTTTTCCATCCTTACATTTCTTGATGTCAGACTATGATCTTACTAAAATCCAAAATAAAGATTGATAACATTAATGCCAAATTATTTAAAGTGACAATTTTTAAAATTTCTGGCTTTATTTTAGGTATGAATAAAAATCAACTTTGTAAGACTACCCTGCTATATGGAATCCTTAAAGGCACACCTGTACTACACCTACAATCTAGAAAATAATTACAAAACAGGATCTCTACCTTTCAATGTATCCAGTTGATGTTCCCACTAAACCATCCAATCTTTCTTGAAGAGCTGCAAGAATTTGAGGATTCTGCATCATCTGAACAGTCAACTGACGAGCTAAATTGAACAAGAAGGAAATTTTGAAAAAATTACAATAACTGATCAACAGATAAGTATAGTCACGTTTCCTATAAATCTTAAGCTAAGAAATCTCACTTTAACAAAAAAAAAATAAACAGTAGATTATGGAAAAGCACAATGGAGAAAAGATGTCCTGAATCCTGGCAATGTACCCATGCCATAGTTCTAAAGATCAAATTAGTGTCAGTTTAAAAGTTTGAATTTTACTAATAATTGCCTATATGAAATTTCAAAATTAAAAGCAGCAAATTGGTTTCATCAGAATGTATTCTTATCTTTCATGCAAAAGAAAAGACAGAATCTGGCTAAAAAACTGCAACACATTTGTTTTTAAAAACTCATCTTTATGGAGTATATGAAAAACCCTGTTCAGTCCCTAATTATGAAGCTGCAAAGTGGGTGTCAACCTACACTGATAAAGGGAATTCTATCCCACGAAAGCTCTATACACTCATAAAAATTATATAGTTCAAAACAGGAAAACAGAGCAAACACAGGCGCACATGCACACACATGCAGACACAGACACATTCAGTCCAATGTTATAAGGAACATGCAATGGATTCACCCCACTACTAAAAATTAATTCAATAAATCCAATGGGGTTGAGGGTAAAGGCAGAAGGTTGGGCTAAAGCAGTGGCATCTGTACCTCATTGAAAATACAGGTATCAGAAATTATTGGATTCCCATGCACAAAGGCATTACCTTTGCTATTTGCATCTTCACCAGTTTCTTCTTCTTCCACTTCTTCAACATCTTCCATATCTTGTTGGTCAAGTTCAGTTTCTTTGCTATGTAGTGAGAAAAAAAAAAAAACTAAAAAATTAATTCACCCTACACTAAATATTTTTTTTAAATGATACACAATATGGAACTTATAAGATGATCCAAAGTTCTCTCAGTCTTTTGTGCTAAAGACAAAATCAACTTGTTACCTAGTGGTTTAAAAATTGACTTGTGGAGAGGCTTTAATATTCTGACACATAAGGAAAAACTATTTAAGGAAAAGAATCCTGCCTCTCCAATCTTGACCAAATGCTGAAAGGGGAATCTGTGCCAGTTTCTTAACCTGAGATTCATGGATAAATTCGACATAAAAAATTGTGTAATCCATTTCTTCTGTAATCACAGGGATTTTTTCAGTTCAAAATTTTATGAGTAGGGCTTTAGAAGATTATAATTAAACTGCCTAAGGAATCCAAGACACACCAAAAGGTTAAGGTTAATGTATGTGGAGTTTAAGGAAGCTATGACTGCCAGCCATGAAGCAATGTCTTAACTAAGAACCATTTCTAATGCAATACTGGAAAAATTTATGTCAGCTGCTTGAAACTTAAGTAAAAATTTACCCATAAACATTATGAATAATAATTCCATACAAAAAGTTTGTTCACAAAAGCATAAAAAAAGGTTAAGAACTCTTGATGCAGGGCAACTTTTTCTAATCACTGTTAAGACTACTCAAATCTGGTCTCAAACACTTAACACACCCTAGCTGTGTGACCCTGAGAAAGTCACTTAACCCAATAGCCTCAGCAAAAAAAAGTTAATACTGCCCTTTGTAGGTATGATAAAAATTTTTTTTAAGGTCTTTGTATTTTTGACTAAATCCTACAAAAACCTGTGGCACATGGTAGGCACATAATAAATGCCTAATTAATGTAATTCATTTAAGCAAATCCTCAATGTTTAGAATCACTTTAATAATAAAATAATGTACTCTGGGACACATGGCAAGCAGATGGAAAACTCTTTAGCTGAAGCTAATAAAATTACCAAGTGCAAAGGGAGAATTTTTTCACCTCTATTGTCTTGGAGAATTATAATAAAACAGCAATTAAATCCCCAAGAAATGGGAAAATAAAGCAATTTATTAATACCAGATGAAGCATTTTAAAATACCAGGTTTTATATATAAACCCCCCCTCAGGAAAATAAGAACAAATTAATTTAACTAATATTCATTAAGTCTCTCCTAGATACCCAGCACAATGCTAAGCACAAGCATTAACTAATAACCTAATAACTAAAAGTTATACTTTATTTAAAATTTCCATTAACAGATACTAACAAATTAGCCATTTACTATACATTTTTCCAAAATGGTATTCACACACTACTACTATAAAAGGGAAAGATAGAGCCAACTTTTTTTTTATAATGCAAAGAACCAAATTACTTACTTGTCAATGTCTGCCATATTTTAAGACCTTTCAATATGAGATCTATAGAAATAAATGAAGTGTTAAAAATGTTCATAAACAACAAATTGTTTGAAAAATAGAAAACACAATGGACTTGACTTTATAATAACTCTAGGAATCTAGGAGTTAACATTTCATACAGCTCAGACCCATTCTCCATGGCAATTTTCACGAACAGCAAACCCTAGACTTCTGGTAAGATCACTGTTAATACCTTTTTGTGACCTGCAAAAGTTTCATTATCTTCCCTAGAATGTCAAGTTTCTCTGTCACAAGGGTAAAAGACAATTAACAGGAAAAAAAAAAGAGTAATAAATTGTTGTTCCATCATTCTAGCCTAATTCCTGAATGAAACCACTTTTGAAATTATGTCCAGTCTCTTCAGGGTACATTAGGTCCACATGGAAATAATATGAACTAAGAGTCTTGCTATACAATTGCTTTTCTCTGAAGCATTTTAGGACTTATTTTAAAAATAAAAAAAGTAAGTCCCTAAAAGAGAATAAAGGATTTTATTACTAGGTTCAAAGATCTAATAAAGTATTTTAAAATACTGGTCAAAAAATAGATTTAAACCTATAAACTCCTATACACCTAAACAAAGCATAAAGAGAAATATTGTAATAAACTATTTTTATTGAACAGAATTTTGCTGAAGTGAAACCAGTGGATGGTTCTTATGTCTACAGTGATAAAAATTATGTTATAAATAACATACCTTAAGCCACCAGAAAGGTAGTATATCTTAACAGAAGGAAATATAAAAGATGACCTTGGGATTAAGAGCTGGATTCAAATTATCTTATCAAAACATTTTCATAGAAAGTAAAACATTAGTAAATATGCATATAAGGGTACGTTAAGAAAGAAATCATAAATATACTTAAGGAATATATACTTTTAAAGGAATATCTCTGGAACTGCTATGTAAATGACTTTTGCCTTTGTTTGGATTGGCCCAGATCTACAATAAGGCAAACAAAAATGTCTGGCAGTTACAGGAAGAACAGATCCGAAAACAAGCTGAGAAGCCCTGTATATGACTCCACTCCAGTATTGTGAGAAGATGGGGGACAAGAAAAAAAAAAAAAGGAAGCCAAAAGGAGGTGATATTCCCACATAAAATCTGTAGGATTTATTAACTACACTAGATGAAGTGAAGGTCAGCTATGACCAAGATTTTAGAGGGAGTCTAGGGAACAAAAACATTGGTCAGAAAAGAGAACCTCAGTTTACTGAAGGACTGATATGAATGTATGTAGTTTAAAGAAGCTATGAAAATTGCCAGCCATGAAGTCATGTCTTAACTAAGAACCATTTTTAATTCAAAACTTGAAATCAGCTGCTTGAAAATTTACCCATAAACAATGTTATGAATAATTCCATAAAGTTTGTTCATAAAAGCATAGAGCTGGAAAGTCTAATCCGTCTTTGAATAAGAATCCTTTCTATCACATGATAGATTTACAAGGAAAGCTCAAGAACCCTAAATTCAAACAATCCTTTTGAAAATAGCTCACCACTCAAACCTTATATATGCTATCATGTTTTAAAATAATGCTGCTTTAAGTTTCTTGAAGATTTCCCCAAAACACAACAGGTCACACAAAAAAAGTTAGGCCTGGTTATGAAATGTAAAGCCATATTCAATCTGAAATCCTCTGTTGCAAATATTTACTAACATTTTCTATGAAAAGAATAATCAGGAGTTTTAGAATCCAGGAGCAAAGAGACTATAATATATCTATCTCTGGAACACTATCACCACTCCAGTTTCCAAACTAAACCTATGATAGACCAGTTGTGTTTTCCACATCTCATGCGGAGAGAAAAGACATCTTTAACTTAATTACATCTTGGTGGTAGAGGGTTTTACCAAAGCCTTCTGGGCAAAATGATATTTTACAAGAAATAAAGGAATAAACAAATATTTATTTTATTTATTTTAAAGAAATAGTCACAAAAATAATCATTCCTCTTTACCCAATTTTTCTCTTGGGCATAAATTAGCTCAAATATAAATATGACTCCATGTTTATAACTGTAAAAACAAAACTACACATCAACTTAATAATTTGCACAAAAACAAAAGGAGCAGAACAGAATACTATGACCATAAAATAAAACATATATGCAAATAAGTTAATGGAGAATGGAAGGGGCAGTTTAAGGGGAAAAAAAAACCAAAATCCATTATAGTCATTTTATACTCACATAGAAATTGTGAGGTTGGGAAAAACATGGCACTTCTAAGAACTGAGCTGTTTCCAAGCTTGTCAAATCTAAATACTCAATTATTCCCAATACTTACAGCCTATCTCATCATTAGTCCCTAAGAGGACAAATTAATTATCTGTTACCCTACCAGCATATCCCCTAAGACTTTACAGTATAAATATAATAATTTTCAAAAATTCTAATTATAGTTACTGTATTTCATAAAATGTCAATATCTATACAAGGAACCTTGATGCTCGAGGACCAGTCTTCTACAAAATAAAAGCTTTTTAAAGAGTTTCATTTCTTTTCTGTTATCTTCCTAGGACTAAGAACAAAAAAATCAGGACTTAGGACTTTATACTGCAATGAAAGAGCACACATAAGAAATACATAGAGAATAAAGACATGGTAGTTAATAAAAAGGGTAAGGTACATATGGAAGGATATAGGAAAGTTAGAATAGCTTGTAGGGGTTAGGACAGGTAAACAATTAAGGAATTAAAGGATTTTCATGCTGCAGAATGGGCCCAGCTGTATAACACAAATTTATTATGCAGCACCAGTTACAACTATATAACTTCAGTTACCTTCATTAAGTAGCAAGAAGGAGCAGAGGTGAATAGTAGGAATACCACCACCTGGGTTTGACAAGGAATAAGTAGTAACAAGAGAAGATTTCTGAGTTGATGACCCCATGTACTTGAATCAATTAGATTTGAGACTAGGAAATGACAGAGCAGGAGCCTAAGAAAATTAGAGATTATTAGAGATCACTAAGGAGGCAAAAAAATATATTTAAAGTGAATTAGGCACAGAAAATGAAAGGAAATTGGGGTGAAATAGCGGAGTGCTATTTGAGTAAGGAATTAGAATGTTCCAGACTATGAGAGAATTTTAAATTAATACTCCTAAGTATAAGGACAAGAACTGAGAGGAAGAATGATTTGGGTGTGGAACCCTTTGAGAATGCCCTGGAGGGGGTTGGTATATAATAAAGATCTGAATAGGGTGGAAATTCTTAATAGAAATAGCTAGGGAATAGTCTTAACTTCCCCTCCAGGACCAGAGTAGAGCAGTTGTATGAGTGAAGTTACATCCAGGAAGAAAACTAGAATCGGGAGCCTTGGCTGTCTAACTCCAAGCTATCCACAACAATCATTTATTCCTCTATTTATATCTGCATCAATCAAATCAAAGATCACATCTTCATGCTTTTAACAAGGCACACAACTGATAATGTACTTTTAAAATATGGTACTCATTACAAATAACTTTCATAAAGTCTCATTTGTGATTTGGTAGGTATAAGGTTTTCTTTTGTCTATTTTCCCCCAATAGACCCATCAACTCTTAAATCAGCCTCAACAAGTCACATTGATTTAAACAAGATCTTATTATATTTAATAAAAAAAAATTGAACCCTCACCCAAACTGGTATCTTCTCTTCAATGAATTATGAAAGCCAAAATCAGTGCACAAAGTCTAGAGTGTAGTAAAATACCCATGTATATCACTCTTAATACATTTAAGGTTTTTTCTACTGGTTTACTATAACTGATGATATTTAGAATTTATTATGTTTACTGAAAACTAGTTAATGTTTAACTTATATTGTAGTTGTAAATCATAAAGTCCTATCTCAAATACTTATTAGCTATGAGACCCCGGCAACTCAAGATTCCTCAACTAAACAATGATTGGGCGGGTAGGGGAAAGAGACGGGACCAGTGGACTAAATAAACTCTACATTCCTTTCAGCTCTAAATATGATTCTATGAACTCACCTACAAGTCCCTTTTCCACTTACAGCACAACTAGACTACTGAAAACATCATCTCAAGGAGACGACATCTTAGCCTCCAATCATCCTTGACACTGCTACCAAAAGAAATCTTCCAAATATACAAGAGAGCACTCCCTCTGCTTTTAAAAGATTATCAATATTACAAAATACAATCTTTCACCTGGCATTTAAGATACTTTACAATATGGCTCTAATTTATTTCATGTATACTTTTATGTATTACACATAACCTATAAGCTCTTTGTACCTAGCACATTAGTAGAGTTAATTTCTTCTAATTTCCAATTTTACATGCACTCTATAGCCAAACTGACTATTTTCCAAATTCAGGCAATTATTGACTGCAAACAAGCAGCTCATTCCTGGAAAGCATTCCCCTCAACTCAAGCTTTTAGAATTCTTCTCTTCCTTCCAAGCAAAACTAAAATGAGTGTTCTCTTCCATTGGGCCTCTTCAACCCTAACCCCCAGCTCAGAGGCCTCTTTCACTTCCAATTTTCAGAGAACACTTGTCTGGACCTTTATCTAGACTTCAATCTTGCACACTTCAAGTCGTACTTTTCACCCTTCTCAATAGAAGTTCCTTTCTTGATAGGATGACAGCAAAGAGTGAATTTGAGCCTTAATTCATCAAAACAATTTACTACCACTGTTACTAGCATGTATTGCTTCTGTGCTTGTTGCCTGCATACAAATTTGAAGGAAATACATTTCAATTAGAGGTTAATGAAAAGAAAAACTTCCCCCTATCTATACCAATCCAAATTCAGATTCTCCCTTCCCTCTGAAATCTACCCCAGGTAATGAATCTTGCTCTAAAATATTTTTAAGTAAATCTTAAAAACATTTGGTACTCCAAATATCTTATTTAAATATTCAGGCATTTATTTATGATTTATTACTTCCCTAAATTAATGACAAAAAGGGCAGAAACTTTTTTATTTTGCATCTGTCTCTAGTACCTAGCAGAATGTCTGGCACTATGAATTTAATAAATATTTAATAATTGACTATCATGTATATATATGTATTAACAAAACATGAAATACTCAACTCTGGGTTGAAATGATGTTACTCAGTTTACATTTAGCTTACATTCAATAAACCTACTTTCAACATGTATTTTAAATTTTAAATCTTTTAACTAATTCCCATCACTATAAAAATTCCTTTTACAGACTTCTACAATCTGATTTTGATCAAACTTCACTCTTTCTCCTTCGGTAAAGTTTGTTTGCAAGGATGATCCAAAATCAAAATTCAACAATCTGATGAAATGGCTGAGCCAAACAAAATGATGACAGTGCACTAACAGGTTAAAAAAAAAAAAAAAAAAAAAAGCTGAATCAATTAAAAGTTGAAGTGTAAAAATATCCAACCCCCTAAGTGTGGCACATAATGAACTAAGTACTAAGCAATAAAGGAGTTGAAAATGTACGACAATATTTTGCCCTTTTGAAAGAAGGCATATCAAAACTTATGATCTACTGTCAGCCTATTCTGAGTAAATAGTTACTATCATTCCAAATATTCCTACTGCTCAAAATATTAACTCCTTAGAAATACCTTCAGCACTCCTACTTTTGAAGGCTGCTTAAGTTGAAGAAAGATAAAGTAAAAAGCCATCCAGAAACAAATCTGTCAGGGTTCAAAGATTTAGGACAGTTGGTGTCACCCTTTTACAGTTGAGTAATCTATGGAAAAGGCTAGGTGACTTGCCTAAAATCACCTGCTGTAAAACCACACAAAGAAATAGCACTGCTGATCCAAAAGGAGTTCAAAAATTGGTTCTCAAGGCAATTTCTAAAGTTAAGTGTAAAAAATGTTGATTGATAAATCTATTTACCTACAGCTTCCAATCTGTCTTTGAAGTCTAACATTTGGGTGTTCAGTCTAGTATATTCATTGAAAAAAAAGACCAATTTTCATTTGTCATGAAAACTTTCAGTTCCAGCTATATTAAATATCTATATTAAGTATACATCTAAACAAAATGCCATGAAACTTTTTCAGGGATATCAAGTGAAAGTGGCTTAACAGTTTGCCCAGGAGCCAGGAAAAACCTAGATTAAAATTCTAAGCCAAGGTAAATCACTTAACCTTAGTATCCCAGACAACTCTGACTTTTAAGGTACTGATCTATACTATTATAGGAAGTTGGGTCAAGGAAAATTACCTACATAAAACAAAACAACCCCCCAGGTCAAATTTCATCCAGCCCTTCCCAAATTAATTTAATGTATTGAGAGACTACCAAAAATACAGTACAAACAAAAAAAAAGTAATTGAATTTTATTTCATCAGTCTGTGAGGTAAATTCCTAATCTGGAAGGGCAAAAAGAGTTATTTAATGAGAAAGAGCCTTAGATAGTGGCTAGAAATGGACTGGAAAGCCAGAAAATCTTGCTTCAAATTTGTTCTGAGGCAATATAGCTAGGTATGCCCAACAAGTCAAAAAATCTGCTGGTGTTCTTAGGGACCCACTAGGTGCTGACACTGGTAAAAGATACTTAATTCACTTGGGAGGTCACTATAAGCAGTGAAATTACTGATCTAGTTCCCTATCTTTTAATGAATCAGCAGCCTCATAGGATAACAGATTTAGATTTAGAACTCATTTAACAGATGTAGCAGAGTGAATTGAACAGGACTTATCCAAAGTCACATAGCTTTAATTTATAAGGAGGAAGAAAACGGATAGGGACAGTTAGGACTTATGATTCTACTGGTATAGAAGACTCTCAGGGAAAAGAACCTGCTGCCTCTTACCAATGCAGATTAGCACCTCCTCTGCAAACTTCAGAGATGTTTACCACACTAAATTAAACTTCTTGACTAGGGTAACCCAGCCAAGTATGAGATGTGAATCCAGGTCTTCTCAATTCCCCAGCACTGCTTCCCTTCCTCTGGACATTCAAACCAAATTCTGATTTGGCCGACTAGGACAGAGACACAAATACCCCAAAATTCTGTTACAAGTTTTTGCAAATAGCTTTTAGGCCCTCCCTAGGAGTTAAAATTGAAGATCTGCCAGATTGGTCTTTCACCAGTGTTTAATCAAAAGGACCACGAGGAGATATTTCAGAGTCAAAAAGGATGTTTACCAAATTTCTTTCTTTTTGGCAAAGATTTTAACTACCTCAGGGTTTCTTGATGAGAGTAAGGAATGGGTGGGGGGGAGTCAGGAGATGGCAAAGAGATGAAGGGAAAAGTAAGAGGATGATTAGAGGGGATTGGGGGAGGGGAGGATGGTATGGAAGTGATGAGGGGGGGAAGAGGAAAGGGATAATGAGGGGAGGGAGAGTGGAATATGATGAGAAGGGGAAGGCAGAGGGGAATAACTGGGGAGTCAAGAGAGAAAAGGGAGGGGGGCAGCACTCCCGAGAGAACGGCGGCCATGCAGCGACTACCACGTGTTGCAGGCATCAGATAAACGTCGCCCCAGCCCTGATCCCAACTTTGCTGCCGCCTCCCGGAGATAAGGGGCCCGACAGGGGGTAGAGCCCCCTACCACCACCACACTCCGTAGTGGTAGTAGCGTGAGCTCTTCAGATTTGCGTCTCCCCCCGCCCACAAATTCCTACAGAAGCGCGCGCGCGCGAAATGCGCTCCCGCGACCACCAGCAGCCCCCACCGCCGGCCTGGCCTCTCTCCCTCCTTCCCACGATCACACCAACCCGAGCTCAGACTCCATGTCTAGGGACCAAGGACCCAGTTCTCAACCTTCCTCGCCCCGGCCGCCCTCCTCACCGGTGAGGGGTCGGCCTCAGCCAAGACCCAGTCCCCGGACACTCCCACGTCTGCACGAAGACCCTCACCCTGCCCCAGCCCCAACCAGGCCAGTCCAGCCCAGGCCGGCAAAGCAGGCAATCCCCGCTGGATCCCCCCCCTCCCTCCGGGCCCAGCCAGCCGTTGGAAGCCCCGAGCGCTCCCTCCCCTCTTCCCGCTTCCGTTACCCGCGGCTGCAGTAGGGACCAAGCGGGCCGGAGCTGCGCAGGCTGTGACTCAGGGCGGCGGCGGCGGCGGCGGCGGCGGCAGCGACGGCGGGAGGAGATGAAGGAGGAGGAGGAAGAGAAGGAGGCGGCGCCCTGAGCCGATGGCGCTAAAAAAGACCCGAGATCCCGCCGCTCGCGCTCATATACAATTAGCGTCAGCACGTAAGTGCCCGTCACCCTTCTCCTCTCCTCCTCTCCTCCTCCCCTCCGGCGGTCACCCAGGTAACACAGAGTGGGGCGGGACTGGAGTTGGGCACCTAGCAACAAGGCCACCTTCTAGCACGCATTCTATCCCGCTCTTCTCCTACTTCCACTTACTCTAGCTGCTCTCCAGGATTGAGCTCTGGGGATTGAATCGGGCTGCCCCCACCTTTCCGAGGTCAAACGCCCCCAGATTTTTCCGTGCGCGTGCGCGCGCACACAAGAACGCGGGAAAAAAATCCTGGCTTGAGCTCTGCCAGGGAGCCTCGTTTTCGCCCTGCTTCGCCTGGTTATGCCCACCTTCCTTCCGACCCCGTAGTGGCGCCCTAGCCTGGTAGCGAGCGCGTTCTTCCAGTCGGGCGTACACCTCTGCCCCGCTCAGCCCCAGGCCATGCATTTACTGTGATTGCAGCCCGCTTTAGGTGACACCTCCTCCCTTGAAACTGCAGCCTCTTCCTTTCTCCTGTTGCTGTTTATATCCTCTTTTTTGGCTTCCCTGGGATGTGAGTCACGCCTTTAGGTCTTGCTATTACTATTAAGTGCTCACTAAGTGCCCGGAGCCATACTAAGCGCCGGGGTGGGGAGGGGGGGGAAGAAATGGGGGAGAGGTAGGAGGGAGAAGCACCATATTTACAAATCTGCCCTCCCGGAGCTCGCGGTCAAAAAGAAGAAGCAACATGCAAATAAAGATGTACATAAGATAAAAAATATACGATATAGCGCATGCATACCTTTCTGGACCGCTCATCTAGCACTTTAATGAGAACAACCTCCTTGTGCCTTCAATTCTCGGAGCAAGTGCCTTTAAGGGGAAACCTGAGGCGATATCACTCAAACCAGTCAAAGTTGGTGGCTATTTTCTCAGCTGGTGTTAAACTGACTCATATTTATAACTCCCTAAATCCCCTCCTTTCCCTTCCCCCACTGGAAATTTCATACTGTCATTAAATTCCTAGACTGAAGGGAGTCATTTACTCTTAAATCATCCAATTTAGCAAATTATCTCCACTCTTTTCACTGATGCAATGCTTTTACCAAGCAACCCCCCCAGCCCTGCCCATTCTCGTGAAAATTAGGGGCCCCCAGCCGGGTATTATGCTGATACCCTTTCCCATCCCCCTAGTATGCTGAGTCCCCCCCCATTTCCCCTGCCCCAGCTTTTCTGAGGTTTTTTTCCTCCTCTTTATAATTTAACTTGGAAATTTTCTGTCATTCTTAACCCTCCTCCTTCATTAATTCTATAACTCTCCCCAACCCAATTTATTTTAAAATCATTCTTGAAAGGTTAAAATTAGCTGTTTCAATAATTATACTTTATTATGAGTCAATAGGGTATTGAATATCTACATAATGAAGATATTTATGTCTCTGTTCTACTTTTTAAATGGTATATTTATATCAATATTTTTATACTTTGTTATTTATTTTCACACAATGAATTTAATAAATAAGTTCCAAATTTCCTGATCTGATGCTGTGACCAACTAGGCACTTTCAAAGCCATGACTAAAGTAATCTTTACACTTAGGTCAAGTAACACAACTGATGATTTTAAGTCAATTAAAACCCGAGCACACATACACACATACATACACAAAATTTAGTGGGACAAGGATAAGTGCAGAAACTCCAGGACTCCTTGAGACAGCTTCTGGAGAAAAAATGGGGTAGTAGAGTACACAGTTCCTGTAATATGGCACAAGAGAAAGGAGTCCATCTGATAGCTTCTTATTTTAAATAATTATTCTAGTTAACAAAGTGTTAACTTTAGTTGTTTCTGTGCTGGTAAATGTCAGCACCCTCTGAATGTTTGTGTCCTGAAGCAAAGCTCTAGATAGCCTGCCCTGGTTATAACTCTGGTCCTTTCATTTCACCAGTCTGAGCCTCCCTTTCCTTTCCCATAAAATGGAAATGGTAAAAGTTGCCTTACCTCCGTAAGTTGTAAGATAGGTGTTTAACAAATCTAAATTTAGATCATGTAAACCGAAATTAGTTGTCAGAAGTATAGATTGGGATTCCTTTCAAGGGGTCCATGAAGTTAAACTTATTATGAAATAGTAAAACATTTAAATTCCTAATCCAGTAAAAAAAATTAATAGATATAATATGTATAAACAAAAGCTCTTTTGGGGGTCCTCAGTAATTTTAATGTGTAAAGGGATTCTGAGACCAAAAAATTTGAGAATCATTGATATAAATTTTACATATATCTACACATAGATATGTACATCTGACTTAATCCTATACGTAAATATATATGTAAATATAATATATATCTTGATAAATGAATATTTATAAACATTGATGATTTATAAACATTATGATCTATATTTTACAAATGAGAAAACTGAGGTTTAAGAAGTTTACATAATTGGTCAAAAGTAAGCATAAAGTTGCAGAAATAAATAGGACCTGATTTCATATATATAGTGATAAAAGTGGAAGAGAATTTTGAAATAATTTAATTCCACTTCCTCGATAGGTACCTTTTCATTTCCAAGCCCAATGCCTTTTCCACTGTGTTTCCCAAATGTGCTTCACAAATGCTTGATACTAATTGATTTGACAGGACCCTTAAGGATCTTATATTATAATCAAAATTAACTACAAAACAAGTTCTCATTTAACAAAAATATTAGAAATGAACTGAATTATTTTCTCACTGCATAGTAAATTCTGTTCCAAACTGTCCCAGCTCTAGGTGAAATGGTAAAGAGTGTAAAATTAATCTTTATCTTTATTCCTAACCCACTTCAACAAGCACTTTATGTACCATATCACTCGTTTTTACAGTATTACCAATGAATTGTTGAAGGCCAAAACAGCTAGAGCAGGAACTCATTCTCCTATTCCCCCTCCCAGAAGGAAAGAGCCCCCACAGAAATACTGCACTTAGCCCTTCTCTCCTTAGTCATTGGCCCTCGTCAGTAATTTCAACACAGAATACAGTACCTGAGACATAATGAGAACTGAATAAATGATTCCTCAAGGGAATTTAATTGAAATCTTCTTCCTCACAGCCCCAGTAGAACTTAATTTTCTTCCTCCTTTCTTTTTTCTATTCCATAAAGTCATGTCAGGGCCAAGTTGCCTTTTTGCTTTCTAAGATTATAATTAGTGAATCTGATAATCATATTAATATGCTAATAAAAAAGTTCTAGAGAGCTCTTTCAGTTCCAAAGTCCTGGAGAAAATAATTCATATTTTGTCTATTAATTATCTTCTCTTTGTTTTAATGCAGTATTTATATACTGAGAAGAAGCCTTATAGAGAAGCTGTGAAATCAGGAAGACCAGGGTTCAAATAGCCATATATTCTTGGGCAAATTGCAGTTTCTTTTAATGTTCTATTGTAAGTCACTATTATCCAAGACTAAAGCAAAGAAAAGGTGTGACCCTCTCTCCTATCTGATAGTTGCCTACATCAATGAAATCACAGCTCAGTTCCCTACCTTACTATATTTTGTTTGCTTGTAAAAATAAAATAGTCTAAACTAATACAGGTAAGATTGGCATGAAAAAATCCTCAGGCATAGTTCACATGGCCTATGGTTTGCTTGATTTCCTAGTAATCCCACTCCACTGTGATGCTACAAATCTGGAGAACAATATACATATTCCGGGAGACTTCAGAGGTCTTTAAATTCAGTCTCTACTCTAAGGATTTCTTCCATGGAATAAGTAATAAATGGCCCTTTCAGCTTCTCCTTAAACATCTTTAGTAAGTAGAAACTCTGTACTTTCTGAATAAATCCATTCAGTTCGCAAGCATTTACTAAGCACTTGATACCAGGCTAACCCATTCCACTTTTGATCAGTTCTAAATGTTTAGAAGTATTTCCTTATATTATGTCAGTTTGTCTCTCTACAGCTTCCCTTTCTTACTTGTAGTACTTTTTGGGCTAAGCAGAACAAAGTTAATCCCTTTCTTTTGGTAGCTCTTCACGTGCTTAAATAAAGATCTCTTCAAAAAAAAAAATCTTCAGTGCTCCCCCACAAGACTTTTCTTCTCCTGGTTTAACATCTTAGCTCCCTCTCTCCTCCTCACCTTCTCCAAGTGTCTTTTGGAAAATGTTCTCAGAATCAAACCCAACACAATCCTTCAGATGAGCTCTGCTCACATGATGGTCACCCTCTGTCTCCCAGATATTAGACCTAGGAGAGCATTAGAATTTTATTTTATTTTTTTTAATGTTCTGTCATCCTCAGATGACATCTTCAATTGACTCAGTTGTGAACATGTAGTCCACTAAACCCTCCAAATCTCTTTTACCAGACCTGTCATGTAGCTTCTAAAGGACTTCATCCCA